>OX451737.1:341747391-341929851 GCA_948472305.1 Vicia faba | reverse complement strand
ATTCCAATAGTCATTTTTAACTAATGGTACTATGGAACATGAATCGTGTATGATTTATCTAATAATCTAATTTTATTTTTTAATTTAAAATTATGATTTAATCAATCTATAGGTGCCTAAACTATGTTGGAATATTAAAATAGATTCTAATGTATTATTAATAACATGTTGATATATTATAAGTTTGATTACTTGAATATTTGATTAGTTTAATTTAGTATGTGTCGACCTACACAATATATGTGTCGAATTGAGACATACAGAAGCTACACGCTTTAAAAAATGAATTACATGTGTCGACCTGAAAAACAAATGTATCGACACATACAGTAGAAATTAATGCAGGGTAGTGCCACAAGACATAAGAATATTATTTAATATACAAAACAACTTTATTTTCCAAATTTAGACATCATAGAAAACATTTGATGACGATGTTGTACTTACCCTAAATACTTTACCATTCGATTGCATGCTCAATCGAGAGAATAACTAATGTTTTAAAAAGAAAAAAAATCAAAATGTGACACGTCTATGATTTAAACCTCAATTTTTTTAGATGATGTGAATATTTTTTCATAAAATATATTATTTTTTAATAATTTTTTATAATACATGGACAAGGAATTTTTTTCATTAGCGACGTTACTTAATAAAAACTCATAACCCATCTCTTGAATTTTTTTTTTTTTGCAAAATCCTTTAATAATGACAATGACAAATGTGTTGTCAAATGTTTAATTTATTTTTTATATTTTTGTAAAAAATTTATTAAAAAAAACTTTAAAAAGTACAAATGAAAAGAATTAAATCTTAGTTGTATTCTTCACAATTTAGTTATGCTCAAAACTCCAGAGATAGATAAAGTTGTTTAAAAAATATATTTTATCAAATTCATTTATTACTCCAACACTTATTTCTAATAGAAAAGAATCAACAAACAAATTTTAATAGTGAATGTATGTTATAGTTATATTTAGATTTGAATTCACAATGGTTAGTTATTTATAAAATTATGACATTTCCTATATGTATATCATTATCTCCATTATTTAAAAATCATTGCATGCTTTTATCTTTGAATAATATTTTTATCAATTGTTATCTTTTCACTATTTATTAAGATATATCTTTTAACATTCTAATCTAAAAGCACATTTATATTTCTTTCTTTTTTTCTTAAGAATATTTTCGTTGTTCTCGCATAGATGATATCAATAAAAGCATTTTTTTTAAAAATAAAATATATTTTCAGATGTGTGGTTTGTACAATAAAAAATTATAAAAAAAATAAAAATATTAATTATAGATTTTTGTATAATATCATAAAGTGATTTGGATGATATACATATCTAAAACTTTATTGATTGTGTCTCCTCAAATAAAAAAGTTTTTAATGTATCTAGATTTAAAATCAACATGTTTGTTTACTATTAGAAATATAATATTTCATATAGGAATATGATGATTCCTATCATATCATCATAATTGAAAACTTTTATTTTTTAGAAAATTTTTTAAAATTTATTAATGTCTATCTCTATTTTATTTATTAATATAATATGTTAAATGTCAATCTCCTCAAGTTCACCGCCATCAAAAGTGTGACTATATATATATATATATATATATATATATATATATATATATATATATATATATATATATATATATATATATATATATATATATTATATATATATATATATATATATATATATATATATATATATATATATATATATATATATATATATATATATATATATATATATATATATATATGTATGTATGTATGTGTGTGTTATATTTATAAGGAGAAGAAATTTATCTATGTTGATGGTGCTTTAAAAGAAGGACAAAATTTCAATAAAATTATTTAGGTGTGATTTTTACTATTTTTCAATGAAAATATGATAAATATACTAAAATATAATTTAAAGGGTATAAAAAATAGATAAAAGAGTTAAAAATGAAAATCCCACCATATTTTAGCATAACTAAAAAGTCATATTCAATACATGAAAAATATTAATGATAAATATATTCTTATATAAAAGTTATAGATGTTATCCTGCTTGTAGTTGTAACAAATTAAAAAGAAGAGAAATGCATGATTCCAATAGTCATTTTTAACTAATGGTACTATGGAACATGAATCGTGTATGATTTATCTAATAATCTAATTTTATTTTTTAATTTAAAATTATGATTTAATCAATCTATATGTGCCTAAACTATGTTGGAATATTAAAATAGATTCTAATGTATTATTAATAACATGTTGATATATTATAAGTTTGATTACTTGAATATTTGAGTAGTTTAATTTAGTATGTGTCGACCTACGCAATGTATGTGTCGAATTGAGACACTCAGAATCTACACATTTTAAAAAGGAATTACATGTGTCGACCTGAAAAACAGATGTATCGACACATGCAGTAGAAATTAATACAGGGTAGTGCCACAAGACATAAGAATATTGTTTTAATATACAAAAGAGTTTGATTTTCTAAATTTAGACATCATACAAAACATTTGATGACGATGTTGTACTTACACTAAATACTTTACCATTCGATTGCATGCTCAACCGAGAGAATAACTAATGTTTTCAAAAGAAAAAATCAAAATGTGACACGTCTATGATTTAAACCTCAATTTTTTTAGATGATGTGAATATTTTTTCATAAAATATATTATTTTCTAATAATTTTTTATAATACATGGACAAGGAATTTTTTTCATTAGCGACGTTACTTAATAAAAACTCATAACCCATCTCTTGAATATTTTTTTTTGCAAAATCCTTTAATAATGACAATGACAAATGTGTTGTCAAATGTTTAATTTATTTTTTTATATTTTTGTAAAAAATTTATTAAAAAAACTTTAAAAAGTACAAATGAAAAGAATTAAATCTTAGTTGTATTCTTCACAATTTAGTTATGCTCAAAACTTCAGTGATAGATAAAGTTGTTTAAAAAATATATCTTATCAAATTCATTTATTACTCCAACACTTATTTCTTATAGAAAAGAATCAAGAAACAAATTTTAATAGTGAATGTATGTTATAGTTATATTTAGATTTGAATTCACAATGGTTATTTATTTATAAAATTATGACATTTCCTATATGTATATCATTATCTCTATTATTTAAAAATCATTGCATGCTTTTATCTTTTGAATAATATTTTTATCAATTGTTATCGCTTCACTATTTATTAAGATATATCTTTTAACATTCTAATCTAAATGCACATTTATATTTCTTTCTTTTTTTCTTAAGAATATTTTCGTTATTCTCGCATAGATGATATCAATAAAAGCAGTTTTTTTTAAAAATAAAATATTATTTTCAGATGTGTGGTTTGTACAATAAAAAATTATTAAAAAAATAAAAATATTAATTATAGATTTTTGTATAATATCATAAGTTGATTTGGATGATATACATATCTAAAACTTTGTTGATTGTGTCTCCTTAAACAAAAAAGTTTTTAATGTATCTAGGTTTAAAATCAACTTGTTTGTTTACTATTAGAAATATGGTATTTCATATAGGAATATGATGATTCCTATCATATCATCATAATTGAAAACTTTTATTTTTTAGAAATTTTTTTAAAATTTATTAATGTATATCTCTATTTTATTTATTAATATAATATGTTAAATGTCAATCTCCCCAAGTTCACCTGCATCAAAAGTGTGACTATACATATATATATATATATATATATATATATATATATATATATATATATATATATATATATATATATATATATATATATATATATATATATATATATATATATATATATATATATATATATATATATATATATATATATATATATATATATATATATGTATGTATGTGTGTGTGTTATATTTATAAGGAGAAGAAATTTATCAATGTTAATGGTGCTTTAAAATAAGGACAAAATTTCAATAAAATTATTTAGGTGTGATTTTTACTATTTTTCAATGAAAATATGATCAATATACTAAAATATCATTTAAAGGGTATAAAAATAGATAAAAGAGTTAAAAATGAAAATTCCACCATATTTTTGCTTAACTAAAAAGTCATATTCAATACATGAAAAATAATAATAATAAATATATTCTTATATAAAAGTTATAGCTGTTATCCTGCTTATAGTTGTAACAAATTAAAAAGAAGAGAAATGCATGATTCCAATAGTCATTTTTAACTAATGGTACTATGGAACATGAATCGTGTATGATTTATCTAATAATCTAATTTTATTTTTTAATTCAAAATTATGATTTAATCAATCTATAGGGGCCTAAACTATGTTGGAATATTAAAATAGATTCTAATGTATTATTAATAACATGTTGATATATTATAAGTTTGATTACTTGAATATTTGAGTAGTTTAATTTAGTATGTGTCGATCTACGCAATGTATGTGTCGAATTGAGACATACAGAAGCTACACGCTTTAAAAATGAATTACATGTGTCGACCTGAAAAACAGATGTATCGATACATGCAGTAGAAATTAATGCACGGTATTTCCACAAGACATAAGAATATTGTTTAATATACAAAAGAGCTTGATTTTCCAAATTTAGACATCATACAAAACATTTGATGACGATGTTGTACTTACACTAAATACTTTACCCTTCGATTGCATGCTCAACCGAGAGAATAACTAATATATTAAAAAGAAAAAATCAAAATGTGACACGTCTATGATTTAAACCTCAATTTTTTTAGATGATGTGAATATTTTTTCATAAAATATATTATTTTTTAATAATTTGTTATAATACATGGACAGGGAATTTTTTTCATTAGTGACGTTACTTAATAAAAACTCATAACCCATATCTTGAATATTTTTTTTTTGCAAAATCCTTTAATAATGACAATGACAAATATGTTGTCAAATGTTTAATTTATTTTTTATATTTTTGTAAGTTACATTGTTGGATATATTTTAAAACATACATTGTTGGATATATTTTAAAACTTTAGGTAGGTTGTGTGTATATTTCGATTGGTTGAGGATTGAATCCTTTCGAATCTCAACTTGGGAATCTTGCACTCTTGCAATCGAAGGAAGAAACTAGGCATGTCAAACATTCAGGAACAAGTTCATCTTGTACCCAATTGAAGCTTGCTTATTAACGGATGAAACAGACCACCCTAGTGGTACAAATAGCGCACGCGAAAGGCATTTTTATGTAGGATCCTGAGTTCAAACCTTGGCAGGACCAGAATAGTTTTTACCCTTTGTTTGTTTCCTTTCTCTTTTAAAAAAATTCAAACATTTTTCCAACCAATCGAAACAACTCCTTTTGAGTTGAGTTTTTACACACTACTCATTTATGATTTTTATTTTATGAATATATTAAAATATTACAAAAAAATATTTTATTTTCATAATTATTAACCAAAACCTTTCTTTAACAAAATCAAGACAACTTCATTTTCTTTTTATTCATATCTTGTATATTAGTTTAATTCGTGTACATATATCCACCTTCAATATGGTTGTAATAATTAATTAGGATTTAATTTCTTACAATCCCCACTTATAAACTTGTATCCCTCATCCCACAAAAAACATGTAATAGCGTAGGACCTTTATTTTCCGCATTTTTATTGATTTCATAAATATTAGTAATTAGGGTGTATGGCAAGATAAAACCAACAAATAAACCATCCTAATCAAAGACTAAATGCATGTAATCAAACACACTATTAACACACATGCACCTCTAGGGTAATCTTACTTGTTGCCTCAGAAAAAAAGTCATGTCCCTCAAATATGGGCATTTTATCAAAGACCCTCGATAAAAGATCATAGTCCCTTGATGTCCCTCGATGTTGCCTTTGATAAACGATATAGTCCCTAAACGAAAATTGCTAAAGTGTCCCATAGGTTTCCTTCTATGACTATACAAATGATCGACGCCTGTCCCTTCACATCCACGATGGAGTTTCTTACCAAATCAATGGTAAGATAGCAACATCTAAAGGAGGAGGAAAAGAACAAATACCTTTTGAGTATGTGGGACGCTCGTAGTTGCTTGCTTGCTCACAAATAAAAAACCATTTTCACAACAGCACTTTCAATTGAAACATTTTCAAAAGTTAAAACACTTTGTACACATTCTTATAGAGATGAGAATCATTACAAAGGCACTTTTCAAAATAAATTTCAAAAAACATCTTCCACAATAAACATATCTTTGAACTATTTTCAAAACCAACACTTTGTATGCATTCTTATAGAGACGAGAATCATTACGAAGACGTTTTTTCAAAATATTTTAAAACCACACCATAAAGCACATTTTCAAACAAAGCAAGTGATCTAGAAAGCAACTAAGATCCCTTAGATAGCTACTGATGAAAAGGGTGATGATACCTTCCCTTTTCATAACCTACCCCCCGAACTCAAGAAAACATCTCTAAATGTTTTTCGTGTTCTTTTCACCCTTTCCTTATTGGATAAAAGAAAAGTCGATGGCGACTCTTGCTATCCGCAAGAATTGCGATCAAACACAAAACACCCAAGTCAGTTCTCCCACTGTATTATAGAACCTTTCACTGATATGTTCAATAATTTGATTTAACCAATATAACAATCATTTACCCAATTGAATCAGATCCCTCAAGATCATCTATAAGGATTTCCCAAAATGACTAGCAGCCACTATCTTCATTAGATCAGACCTTCACTCAGTCTCTCAAGGAATCAATCAACAATAGTTGATGAGGTTTTTGTGTTTACATGTTTGCTTCTTCTAAAAAGATGTCACAAAAGATTTAAGCATATATTGTTTAAAACATTTTCGAGTAATAACTCTAGTGTTAGAACAATTTACATGAACAGATTTGAACTGTAACACAATACGACCAACAACTCTTGTGTTTATTACAATGTTCTATCAAGATGTATTTGATCTAAAGTTGAGTAGTATCTTGTAGTGTTCTTCTTCTTCTTCATCTTCTTGTTGAGCAAGATCCGAGCAACAACTCCTTGCTTCTTATGAGATCTACAAAGATATATATGATGATAGTTGGTTAGCATCTTGTAGAATCTTCTTCTTCATTGAGAAAGCTATGAGAAATAACTCCTTGCTTCTTCTGTTTCATCCAAGATGTATATGATGATTAGTTGAATGACATCTTGTTGAAATATTCTTTATTTTCTCTCTTCTATGGTGGTCTTTAGAATATGTAGCATTGCAGCTTTGACATCTTCAACATCCACAACATTTTAGCTTGATGGCCAGCGACGGCATTTTCTTTGAATATTTCATCTTCTTTTATATCCTTGAAAGAGAGAGACGTTGACAGGATAAAAAATACTTTTCCTGCACCAACAGTTTGTTCCCAACGGATAAAATAAGGTGTAAGAGTTTAAACAGTATAAAATAATATTTTATGTATCCTGTCATTGTTCAATGATAGCTTTCCATGTTTTCTCAGAATAATGTTTTTCTAGTAAGCTTATAAACATAGATCCATTAAGTAAAGAAAGATAGCTGGAAATCCAGTCGTTTGTTCCCAACGGTCACAATGAGAATGGTTGGCAATACAGTATAAAAGATTGTTCTTACACCACCCTATAGGATAGAGGTCACAAACACTTTATGTACCTTTTGTACAACATCACACGTTAACCATTTTGAACTTCTTCTTATCATCAGAGGCTTCAGATATTTGAATGTTGAACATTTAAGCTTGTTGTAGAAGATTCACTCTTAAGTTTTAGAACCTAAGTCTTGGAGTCTTCAGAACTTGTCTTATCAGGACCTTGTCTTCAGAGTCTTCAACACTTGGTCGTAAGAAATTTCTTTTCTTCAGATCATCAGAACCTGTTCATTAGAACCTTGTCTCCATAATCTTCAGAATTTGTAACACATAGAAGTAAATCTTTAGAAGGCTTTCAAAGCTTAACCACAAAGTCACAATCATAACCATATTTTAGAAGATGAATTCAAAATCTTGACTTCAACTGTAACACATAACCACATGTTTTCTTCCTGTAGTGTATGTTCAGAATGTGATGACATCACGCGCCTTGATACCAGAGTCAGAACATTATAGCAGCAGCTACAAACTAGAACAAAACCATTAGTGTATACAACTGTTCTCTAATATAACTATTAAAGTTATCATCAAAATCTTAAGGCCGGATGTAGAAACACTTCTTGTTCTTACAATAATGTCATCTTATGCAATGTTTGATCACATTTCTAATCAATGTTTGTTCAAGTACTGTTTTGATCTTTATTGATGCATGTTTAAGAGTTATCTTGTTGACATGTTTGATTTACTTGAATCGATGTGTCTTTAGTGTTTACTTAAGGGTTTGCCTTTGTACTTGAGACTCTTGGATCTTGTATTGTTTTACTATTACCTTGCCTTTTTGTTTGGGAGGTCCTCAGTGTGTAGATGCGGTTATTGTGATCTTAAATGATCTATATGATACAAGGATTAATATTAGAGACCTCGATTTAGGTTCTAATACCTTGGGTTTCTTTGATACTTTCTTACATGTAATTTATTTTCACATGATGCTAGATATGCTCTTGGTCTACTATGTGCTTGTGGCTTTAATCTAAAGGATGGGAATTCTATGTTGACTTCATTATGTCAAGTGTTGACTTCCTTTTTGGTTGGATATTTCCTACCTTAGCTTTTTATTTTATGCCTTAGGATAGTCTCTTCAAATCCTCCCATCTTTAATTTTCAAAATCTTCTCCCTTTTTCAAAGGATTCTTGTTTTCTAACTTGAACAACTTTCATAATAAACTTGGACTTAGGTCCATGCCTTTTTTTCCAAATTCTTTTCTTAATCAAGTCATTAATCATTCTTAATCAAGATATGGCTTCTTTCTTTAATACTTAAAAAATACAAAACAAATTCAAACCATTTTTCCGCTTTGGCTTTTCACTTTAAAACATTTTCTTTTAAAATTAACCAACACACAAAGTTTCAAATTTTTTTACCCAAACTACATGGGTTTTGATTTGAACATTTCACATTGTTCGTATGTAGGCCTAGAGCTCATTGGAAGCTTTATCAAATCAAAAATTGTAAAAAAATACTTCTTCTCTCATCTCCATAATATTTTGTAAATATTTCTTTTTTAGCCTAATACACATATTTTCAAAGAGGTTCATGCATTGTACCATAGATCTTTAGGGTGTTAATACCTTCCCTTTGCATAATCAACCCCCTTACCTTGATCTCTATTTTATTTTGGGTTTTATTCGCTATTTTCCCTTTCCTTTGGAACAATAAAGTGTGGTGGTGACTTTCACTTAATGAGTTAAGTCAATTAATGGCTTAGTCTCAAACTTTTATCGCTATAGTACACTCTATAGCTTTTTGAGCCTTCAGGATTTCCCAAAATGATAGAGCCTTGGGATTTAGGGTCAAGCTTGTTAGGATTAACTTTAGGATTAAAGATAAAACAAGAACATCTAAAAAGATGAAAATAAGAAATATAGTTTCTTGTTCTTCCACAATTCATAAGGAGTCTTACCCAAAATATGTCTTATAAAGACTCTGTTATGAATGAAACACGTTCTGTTTACATTCTCTTTTTACAAGTGCTTTACCATGTTGGTTCCATTGATCATGGTCTTGGTCATTTCTTGTAAAGTCATGTTCTTACTCTCTACAACTCCATTTGGCTTTGGAGTTATAAGGAAAGGGAAACCATGGGAAATGCCATTCTCATCAAACAACTTCTCAAAATGTTTATTCTCAAATTCTCCACCATGATCACTTCTAACCTTGACAAATCTGAGATTCATCTTGTTTTACACTTGGTTACAAAAGCTGGTGAACACTGATTGTGACTCATCCTTGTGTCTAAGAGACTTCACCCAAGGTCATTTTCTATAGTTATCAATAATGACTAATCCATACTACTTACCATTAATTGACGCGGTTTTCACTGGTTCGAACAAATCAATGTGTATAAGCTTCAATGATTTGGAGGTAGAAACAACATTATTTATTTTAAAAGACGTTTTTGAAGACTTGCCCTTCTAACATGCTTCACAAGGAGCATCTGAAGATAACTTCAAATTAGGAAGACTTCTGACTAAATTAAGCTTATTTAGATGAGATTTTCTTCTCATACTAACATAGCCCAATCATCTATGCCAAGTCCATTCCTCTTTATTAGAAAACATAAGACAATTTAAGATGTGTTCTTTAAGATCATAAAGTATAATCTTAAAGGTTTTGTTTTTCCTTTTTACCATTGAATAGAGTAGACTCATTCTTTTAACTAATAGCTTTGTAGAATTCTTTAAAAAGGATAATATCATAACCATTGTCACATAAATGATTAAAGGACAAGACATTATGCATTACTCCATCAACAAGTAAAACATTAGTAAGAGAGGGAAGAGAATACTTACCAACTATTTTAGAGCCAATGATATTTCCCTTTTGATCATCTCCGAAACCCACGACACTTTAGGCTTAAGTTCCAGACATTTGAACATATTCCTTCTTCACGTCAAGTGTTGCAAGAAGCCAGAGTCCAAGTACCATTGTTGGTGTTTCAACTGCACTACAGAGGATATATGAAACATAGATTATTTGTTTCTTGGGTAACCACAACTTCTTGGGTCCTCTCTTGTTATTTATCCAAGAGTTATTAACAACTTTTGGTTTAGCAATAAAATAATTATACTTACATGAATTAAAATGAGAAGGTTTAGCCAAAGCTTTTTCCTTAGGCTCAGAAGCAGATTCTCTTTTTCTTTTCCCAAATATTTTGGCACAAACCCAGCAGAGACAAAATGGGAGTGAAGAGTATTAGTTTTATCTCCCTTATCAGAATTAGATTCATCATATGAGTTATAGACAACACCATCGATCCCATTTCTGCTCATGCCATAGATCATAGGAGCCGTCATGCTTCTCCCTAAGCTTTCGGCTAGGAACTTCTGAAAAGTTTTCTCATATTTATTTATGACATCATCAGTACTCATGGGACTTCCCATTTCTTCATTAAAAATGAGGATATCTTCCTTAAGCTTACTGCATTCAGAAGATATGGATTCATGGAACTTTTTAAGTTCCTTGAACTCAATCTTGAGTAGCTCATGTTTTTCAAGAATTTCAATTAAAGAAGAAGTTAATCCAGAATGTGTAAGTTCAGAAAACACCTCTTTAGAGAATACTTCTTCTGTGTCTGAATGAGATTCTGCTTCATCTTCTGGAGGGATCTTTTCATCAGAGATTCTAACATGAGCCATCAACGCCATGTTAGCATGTTCTTCTTCTGAGTCATCCTCTAAAGAATCAGAATCATCCCAGGTTGCCATTAACCCTTTCTTCTTACTTTTGAGAACTTTCTTCTTGGGCTTTTCCTTTTGATGTTCAGGACAATCATTCATGTAGTGTCCTGGCTCATCGCACTCATAACAAGTGATTTCTTTTCCACTAGACTTCCCCTGATCAGCAGTAGATTTGAAGCGACCACCAATCATATTAGTACTTCTGAGTTTGTTGCCTTTATTTCTATTCTATAGGCGGTTAACCCTTATGGGAATCAATGACAACTTATCTTTAACCTCATCAGAATCTTCTTTTGAATCCTCAATCTCTTAAGCTTGAAGAACTTTGAATTTCTCAGATCTTCTGACTGATTTTAGAGCAATAGATTTTCCTTTCTTATGAGGTTCATCTTGTTCTAGCTTAATCTCAAGACTTCTCAAAGAACTTACCACTTCTTCTGGAGAAATGTTGTTAAGATCCATTACAAGCTCGAGTGTTGTTACCGTAGGCCTCCATTTGGATGGCAAGATTCTAATAATCTTCATCATGTGATCTGACATAGAATAACCGTTATTCAGAACTCTCAGTTCTGCAACTAAGGTTTGAAACCTTGAGTACATAGTCTTAACTATTTTATCATCCCCCATCTTGAAGGCTTCATACTTCTGAGTCAAGGCCATATCCTTGGTTTCCTTAACTTGGTCATTTCTTTCATGAGTCATTATGAGAGAGTCAAACATAGACTTAGTTGAGTCTCTATTTGTCATCTTCTCATACTCAGTATAAGAAATAGCATTTATAAAAATGGTTCTTGCTTTAAGATGATTCATACAATCCTTTTCCAATTGATCAATCATATCTTTCCTTTGAAGCTTCTTCCCAACAACATTTGTGGAAGGATTATAGCCATCAACTACCATATCCCAAATATTAACATAATGACCTAGAAATATAATTTCTAGTATGTCTTTCCCATACTCAAACTTTTCACCATAAAAAATGGGAGGTTTATCATTATAGTTAACTTTATTATAAACTAGAGTTTGTGGTGGTGGAGTAGGATTAGCCATATTGTTTCTAAAACTCGTCTGGATCTTTATCTCACATAGTTAAATCTTTGATAGTAATGAATACCAGAAATAGATCTCTGATACCAATTGAAGGTGCGAGAAACACAAAAAATGGGGGGTCTGAATTGTGTTTCACCATATAGAAACTTTTCACAACTCAAGCACAAAGCTTAACAAGTAAATAAAAATAAATGAACACAATTATTTTTATCCTAGTTCACTGTTAAATAAGTTACTCTACTCTACCCCACAAAGTAATTTTCCTTATCCACAAGGACTTAATCCATTATGATAAACTGATTACAGACAACCACAATAAGTTTAATTAACCTTGTTGAAAACCCCAACAAGTTCGTTGATCCTTATTGCCAATCCACGATGACCGCAACCAAAGTCTTCTTGAGAATTCTGACTCATCAAGTCTCTCAAGGAATCTATCAAAAATCGTTGATTTACAAAGATGTGTATACAAAGAAAATTACACAATGTTTAAGTACAACAACACATAAGTGTTGATAATAAGATACGAACAAAAGCTCCTTGCTTGTTTACAAAATTATGCAAAGAATATCTTAAAAGAGTTTGTGTAGCTCTTTAGCGTAGTTTTGTTGAACTAATTTATTGATTTCAAATTATTCCAAGTCCTCCTTTTATAGCTGAAAAATAGATCCGGTGGAGGGTAGAATAGGAAACACAAAACCAGTTGTTTTGTTCCCAACAAGTACAAAAAAGTTTATCCTTACGCCACCCTATTAGAGTAGAGATCACAGAGTACTTTTTTACTTTTATACTCACCATCACATGAAATCCCAAGTTTTGATATTTATCTTTTATATCTTCAGAGGCTTCTAATTTGTATGTTGATGAAGTGTGTTGTAGAAGGATCAGAACTCGCATCTTCACAACCTAAGTCTTTGAGTCTTCAGAACTATTTTAGAGAACCCTTGTCTTCATAGTCTTCAGCTCTTGGTCTTCACAAGAATGTCTTTGTATCTTCAAAATTATTTCATTAGAACCTTGTCTTTAGCATCTTCAGAACTTGGAACAACAAAATTAAAGCTTTAAAAGGCCTCCAAATCTTCCTTGCAAAGTCACGATCAGAACCTCTTGTACTTACGTTCCTTAGAATCATTTCATAAGAAGCATTCCGAAATATTGACTTAACTTGTAACACACCAAAGGTATTATTCCAGAGTGTTGAGTTCAAACCTGATGACATCACACACCTTCTTACTAAATTCAGAACATGTTTATGAAAATCTACACATTAAACAAAAACCATTAGAGTACACAATTATTCTCTAAGATACCATGTAAAGTTATCATCAAAACATAAGGCCATATGTAGGACCAATATTTTTCTTACAATACAAACATTCATACGAACAACATTTGATGAAATTTCTTCTCTAGATTCCCTAGCCATAATCCAAAATTACTTCACTAATTCAGGAAGATATGGTCCATTGAGAAGATCGAAGAAAGTTCCCCAGCATAAAATTCCACAACTTCAATAACATCAAACCCATTGACTTTTAGAATATCTAAGTTCAGTATCGACTTATCCAGAACTATCAACTAAGACACAATAATGGAAAATTGAAGATCAAAAGTCTATCTTTCAGTTGTTGTTGTTGTTGTAGTATAGAAGAACCTTGAACATCTTGTTTAGACAATGATTGTTGCTGCTGAGAAGCCATTATTGAACTGCAAGCAATAACCAAAAGCGTTTTATGTTTCAAAGAACTAGGCTTGAAAGAGAGAATGTGTTAGATAGTGGTATAAGAAGTGTGTGACATGAGAGTGAGTGGGTTTTAAATAGAGTTTTTGCAAAGATTAAAAAATTTGAAATGTGGAAAAATTCTGACAAGGGGTAAAGCGTAAATATTTCATACCTAATCCAAATAAGATATCTTCCCCCAATGTGTCACATCAAATGCTAGGTGTGTTTCAGAAAAGACAGTTGTCTTATTTTGAATCACTAACCTTTCATTATCCTGACATCTCATTAATGAAGTCAACTCTTCAGTTTCCAAAGGACAAAAGCATTCTAGCAAGAAGAATTTGTCCTTGGACACTTCTGATACATGGAAACTTCACTCGTCCGAAGCCCTACATCCTATTAGAAAACAAAAACAATCAAGCCTCAGAGTATAATTTTTCCATTCTTGAAAGTCAACTTTCTGAGATTGCAACTTTTTCATTCTGGACAGTAAAGCATTTTTAAATGCTTCAGAATGAAAAGGAACCTATCTTCAGCAAGGGATTTTGTAAAGATATCATCCCATTGATGGTTTGTATCTATGAATTTTAAAGTTAAAATTCCCTTCCGAACATATTCTTTTATAAAGTGATTCTTAATCTTAATATGCTTAGCCCTAGAATGTAAAATTAGATTCTTAGACAAACAAATAGTTGAAATATTGACACCGAAGATAGGAATGTTACTCTCATATTTCTGATAATATTCTAGTTGACTTTTCATCTAGAGAATTTGGGTGTTGCATCCAGAAGCATTAATATATTTAGCTTTTGGCATTGACGTCACCTCTGGAGGATAGTCATTTGAGATTAACTTGTCTTTGAATTCAACCAATTTTTTTAATTTCTCTTTAGAAATTTTATAACCTGAAGCAATCCGGGCTAAATATTTAGCCCCTTCATTCTCCAATCGAGGTACATGATTTATAAAAATATTTCAATAGAGATATAACTTTGAAGAAATACACCATTAAATTGTATTTGATGCATGTATACTCTTTGTTTACTTATCGCACCACTAGTTCAGAATCACCTTTCAATACGACGTATTTTTTCCCAAATCCAATAAAATATAAAGTGTTGTTATTAATGCTTCATATTCACCTCATTATTATAACATTCACATTCTATTTTGAACTTGAACATACTAGGAATATTCTCTGGAGAAATGTAGAAAATACCCACTCTCGTTCCCTACTTATCTCTAGAACCATCGAAGTACAATAGTCAGGGTCTCAAGTTTACATTCTTTTTTTCTCCTTGACCACTGAATGATTGACAATAAAGTCTGCAACAATCTAAACTTTTACATCCTTTAATGGGACATATGTAACTGAATACTCTGTTAAGGTTAATGCCCAGTTCCCAATTCGACTATGTAATATTCGTTAAGATAACATATTCTTAATAACATCAAAGTGAAAATAAAGAGAAAATTCATCTGGTTTTATATAATACTTAAGTTTGTTCCAAGAAAAGTACAAGCAAATACATAACTTCTCTATAGAATTATATCTAGTCTCGGTGTCATTCATAATTCGATTGAGGAAATAAATGACCCTTTCGATGCCATTTTCATCCTCTTGAGCTAGCATACTCACTAATGTTAAATCTGACGCAAATATATACAACTTCATACATTTGTTTCTACTAGAAGACAACAAAATTGGAGGTTTAACTAAATGATCCTTATTCTTGTCGAAATCCTCTTGATGCTCCCTTTCCCATCTGAATACATTTTCCTTCCCAAGTTGAAGTAATGGGAAAAATTCTAATGTTTTGCCACTTAGATTTGAGATGAATCGTCTTAGAAATTTTATATTTCCAAATAAATATTAAAGCCACTTCTTTATCGATGGAGGCGCGGTGTCCAAGATCGATTTGGTTTTGGTATGATGTATCTCGATGCCTTTTTTGTGCACCACAAAACCCAGAAAATTTCCATGGTCAACCAATAGTAACCTGTAGCGGTAGAAATGTTGAGACTAAGCCATTGGATTGACTTGACTCGCACAGATCAAAATAAAAATCGTCACCGCGCTTTATTATTTCCAAAGGAATGGAAAAATAGCGAATAACCCAAAAAGAAGGGGAGAGAATCTAACTTCGGGGGTTGGTAATGCAAAGGGAAGGTATTAACACGCTAAACATCTACAGTACTCCGTAGGAACCTCTTTGTAAATCTGTGTATTTTGGTTATAAATATTGTATAAAATAATAGATGGTGGAGATGAGAAAAGAAGTTTTTTTTAATAATTTTTGCACCCGCCGCGGTTGCGAACCTTTAGTGCCTATGTACCACCTTCCGTGCAATAGGGGATCAGGGTACTCGTAGTTCCTCTTTTAAAAATTTTAAAACACAAGTGTGTTGGTTAAATTTTAAGAGACGGGACGTCACCATCATTATCCGAGTGAAAAACATACCTACTACCCACAATTATGAGAAAGGAGAATTTGCATCATCTCAAAGTGGAGGATATGGCTTAGATTTTAAAATCAACAAAGCCTCACTCAACACCCAAGTGTAAAATATCTCACTTCACTACATATTGTAGAAGTATAGTAGCTCGCATCACTACAATGATTGACAAGAGTCTATCTTTTTGAGAAAATTTTAAAGTAAAAAGCCAAAATGGCAAAATTGTTTGGGTGCGATTGACTGACTTTTAGTCTTCTCACAAAAATATCAAAGTTTTATTAAGTTAATTAAAGTTTGATTAAGAAGATGTTTTGAAAATGCATGGACCAAAGTCCAAATTTATTATGAAAGTGGTTCAATTTTTGAAACAAGAAGAGTTTTCGAAAGGAGGGAGAATATTTTGAAATTAAAGAAGACATGAGGAGATGAAGGGACTATCCTAAAGCATAAGGGTAAAAGCTAGGGAAAAGAACCATCTAACCAACAAGAAGCCAACACTTAACACAATGAGTCAATGTAGAATTATCATCCTTTGGATTTGAAACCAAACAAGCAAAGATAATAAACCTCTTAAGAAAACTAAGCTTAAATTGCATTAAGTCTTCATAAAAATTGGGCAGAGTAATGGTTGTATACAGATGAATTCCCGATCACAGACAAAGCATATAATCACAATAACCTGCACACAAAGCAAACATACAAACAACCCAATGTCTTGGGGTAAACCCCAATAACTCCAAACAAAATAACAGTTGAGGTCACAAGGTCTCAAAGTAGGTTAAGGCTTCTACTCCTAAGACCAAGAAGTCCACAATCTCCATAATGCCAACGATAGTAACCAAGTAGTCCAAGTAACATTAAAGTTTTTTATGGTTCAAGTTGATTCTTAGGTATCTTCAAAAAGAAAATGAAAGCTCAAATGAGAAAAATAAAGAAAATGACATAAAAATAAATGCTCAAATGAGCAAAGATGAAAATAGCATGAAATGTAAATGCTAAAATGAATGTGCTTAAAGTAAAAGCGTAAAATAAAAGCATAAAATAAAGTTAATTGTTAATGAGTTAGAAATTAGAGGTTAGTTGAAAGACCATATTGAAAACTCATTAGAAGATTGATGGAATCAAAGCCTCTCGACAACAAGTTTCATTTGCTTTTTGTCAAGTATATCATTCATTTCAAAATCTCAAGGCATCAATAAATGATCAATGATATTTAAGTGATCCAATTTGACCAAAGTTGATGAAAATTCGTTAGAGGATTGGTAGAACCATAGCCTCCTAACAATGAAACTCAAGGTTATTTGATCAAAGGGTTCAAATTAACATACTTGAGCTTACAAACATGGGTTTGAGCCACGAATAATCATTTTCTCAAATTGGGACAAACTTTAGCGTTATGTTAAGCAATCGTAAGCGGACTTATATAGAAGTCGCGCCTATTTTGAGGCCGGTCAATAGAAATCTATGTACCATATGTTTTGAGAAATGATATGGAAATCATTCTCCAATAACATTTAGTATAATAAGATGGGGATAAGATGAAGAGGGATGGGGTAAGAATTAAACCACATTTGAACCAAAAATTTAATCAAACTATTATTAAAATCAATCATCCATTTTTTGTGGAGTCAAACTCAACACCATGGATCCAATGATGTTAATAAAGCTTATGATCAAAATTTCATAGTCCAAGATCAGCCAAAATATAATACAAAATAAAATGGTATTTTAATATAAAGAAAAAGATTTTTAAAAAGATTTTTAAATGAAAATAAAGGGAGAAAATATAAATTATATTAAAAACGTCCAAGAAAAATCAACTAAGACCATAGAAAAATCAGAAATGAGCTCAAATATTTATACAAATTTTTTGTTAATTTTTTAAAGTCGGAAAATATTTTTAAAATTAAAAGAATTAGGCAAAACAAACCAAAAATTGTGAAAAATAGTAAAGTCAGAAATGAAAATTAAATGAGGTCACCAATATTTGTCAAAAGTTCATTGGATCCTTTCCTATTTTTTTCAGAATTTAAAAATTAAGAAAAGTATTTTTAAACATTTAAAATAATTCAAATAAAGTAAAAAATTATAAAAAATATCAGAACACAAAATAAAATTGTGAAAAAATAATAATCAAAAAGAGAAAAATCAAAAGTATTTTTAATAGTTTTTTCAAATTTTTTGAGGTTAAAATGAATTTTCTATGATTTTTAGAAGTTTAAAACAATTTATATATAAAAATCAGAAAATAAAATAAAGTCAAAAAAATGTGGACCAATGGATGATAGTCAAAACGCGTTAGTAGCTAATCTAATGGATCAGACGTGCTGTACATATCATGGTCTTTAGTGAATAAAGCATGGAATCAATTATTAAATCATATAGATGACACGTTGGCCATCTTCAACCTCCAACCAACGAATTTGCAGGTTCCAGAAACTGTAAAATTAGGACACGAGACCAATATCATTTGCTTCGTCTCTTCAAGACGATTCCAATGGTACCTTCGCGAAAAATTTATATAAATTGTAGCTCAATCGTTTTTGAAAAGAAGTTCTGGAAAGGGATTTAAAATTTCATGGCCAAAATGTACTTCCAGTTGAAAACAAGTGTTGCGACTAGAATCAAGATGATGAGAGCTTCATAACAGTATCAAAGTTTGAGAGAATTAGTGAAGGAATCTACATATTAAAGTTAAGTTGCAGAGCTCTGAAACTAGACTTGGCTATCACGATTTAGGAAGTCTTAGAGCTTAATTCTTCTTCTGTTAGCTTCAGTGACGTTCAAGGAAGGTGAATTGACAAAGAAAAATGATTGTGAAAGGCTGTAAGAGTAAATTCGAAAATGTAGAAAATTGAGTTCAAGAGGAAGTTTAGCAGGGTGATTCTGGCTCTCTATGCTTGAGAAAATGAATGAGGTATGATTCTCTATTTATAGGGAAGCTGATTAAATGCTCAAGCGTGTGAAATGATGAAGTTTGGAGGGAAATCGTGTGAAGTTGCAAATAAGAAAAGTGTGACTTCTAATTTGATCGAAACTCATCCAAACCTTGTGTTTCAATATGCTAATCACTTATGGAGGTTCACTAAACGTGTATAGAAGCAAAAGCGCAAAAAAGTGTGCTTAGAAGCTTAATCAAGGATTTCAAATTCTACCTTCTGAAGAAACTTCAGTTTCAAGTTACCAAGTTCAAATCAATGGCATTCTCAGCTCAAGGAGTCTTAGGACATGATTCTTAAAGCTTTTATAAATATGAGATCACAAGCTTTACAATGTGCAAAGAATGGAATCAAAGGGATGCTTGAGCTGAAAATTGTGATGAGTCAAAGTTGAGAAAAAGAGGTTGAATTTTGTACTTAGAAAAATTCTAAGTTTTTTCTTCAAAAATGACTTATAATTTCTTGCATCCAAACATTGCCTTCCATTTGAAATTTTCTCTTGACAAAAATAGATGGCATGAAGTAAATCTATTGAATGACATTTTGAGACTTTAACCATTTAAAATCTCCAAAAAATGATGAAGTTATAACTTGTTCAAATTGGCAGAAATTCATAAAATGACCTATAATATTTTGCATCCTTAGAGAATCTTCCATTCATTTTCACACTTTGCACTTAAAAGAAGGGTTGTAGTTCATATTTTTAAGATTAATGTGGAAAAAGAATGGGCTCAAGGTGATAAAAATTGACCAAGTTATGATCTTTTAAAGTCATATATGGGATTTGATGATTCAACTAGAAGACTTGTAATCTTTCTTCATCATTAAGTATCTTCCTCACAAAATTTCCTTGAAACTTTTGAAGTGATTTGTTGATATCCCTTTGAAGAGAAGGATTTATTTGGAATAACCAAAAAATACCAAAATAAGAGCAAGCTATACCCATTTGAAGTTCAAAACCCTAACTCCTAGAGTAACAACATGCCTTGGGAAACCTTTACAATTTTGATCAACTTTCATGCACAAATACTTTTGTCATGTAAATAGAAGTTGTTGAGGATGATAATGATAAGCCATAGAAATAAAAACCACTTCCAAATGTTGAGAATTAAGGGAGATATGCACTTGTGATTAATGAAACCAAAGACTTGTCCAACTAGGTCAAACTTCTTCAATCAATCCTTGTACCTTTGAACTATTTTTTACAACTTGAGACATGATGAATCATAATATAATTTGTCATGATATTATTTCAAAATATCTTCATTAATGAAGCTTGAATCTCAATGAAGCTTTGTTGAAGAAGGCATGGAAATAAACTCATGAACCTATGGATCTACTTGATGGAATGTATTATGCTTTCACCTATGATACCAACAATTAGAGCAAATATTAATTGTACTTATTAGTTAAAAGTTAATCAATACAAAACATAGATGATCACAATATACAAGTCAAGGTGCTTGGTGATTTCCCATGAGTAAAGCTAAATATAAGGAGAAGAACCAAACCCTAGTGTGTGATCTTGTCGCATTGTGATGGTATGAGATGATAGATGAATCTTAGGGGGGAAAATTGGGGTACAACATCTTCCCTTATTTAAGTGTCTTCTATTTGGATATGCGAAGGTTAGAAAATCTTTGTGTTGACACGATTGAAGATACTTAAATTTAAAACAAGCCTTATTTTTGGCCCTAAGATGCCATGCAATGCTTATGATTATGAATGCAAATGAACAACTCTAAAAAGGACGTAAGACACCACTGGGGATGTAGTAAACAAAAACAGGAATAAAAATAAAAACCCAACCTGAAAGAGAAGAAGAAAAAGAAGAAGGCTGTTGGTATCCTGAATATGGGCAGAAGGTTTGGAGAGCGGTTAAAGCGACAAGTCGATCTGACCTCTTCATCCAAGGAAGGGGAGAATCAAGAAGAAGAGAAGGATCCCAGTCCTACAGTTTCTGATAATGATACTAATTACAATGATGAGCAATATCCTCTTGCTGAGGATAGATGCAAGTAGTTGGAGGATCGTCTGAGTTCCGTGGAAGTTTAGAAGATACCCATACTGGATTTCGATGAATTGGGGTTGGTGTCGGGAGTGGTCATCCCGCAGAAGTTTAAAGCTCTAGTTTTTGCTAAGTATGATGGGGTGTCCTACCCAAAACTCCATCTCTGCTCTTATGTCAGAAAGATCCAGCCCCACACCGCTGATAGAAATATGTGGGTTCATTTCTTTCAAGATAGTCTGTCAGGGACTCAGCTTGAATGGTTCTACCAACTGGAGGGAGCCAATGTCTGAAACTGGGAAGATTTGGCTACTACTTTCTACAAGCAGTATCAATACAACACCGACCTTGTTCCTACTCGTACTCAACTCCAGAGTATGTCCATGGTTCAAGTGAAGGATTTAAAGACTATGCACAGAAATGGAGAGACTTGGCTGGAAGAGTTCAACCCCCGTTGTCTGATAGGGAGTTGGTTGATATGTTTCTGGGGACGCTATCTGGTCCATTTTTCAATCATTTGATCGGCAGCTCATCAGCTGGTTTCACCGAGCTGATTTTAACTGGAGAGAGAGTAGAAGCTGGGATTCGGAGAGGCAAGATACAGAAGGATGCCTCTTTAAGCTCAGTAAAGAAGCCTTTTGTTGGTAAGAAGGAAGCCAATTCCATCTATAGCCCGAGGGGCCAAAACAGGGTTGAACATCGTCAAACAGTGAGTGCCGTAATGATACATAGGCCTGCAGTTGCTCCATAATGCAACAATCAACAAAGGGTGGAAAGACAACAACGACAGTTTACCCTAATTAATATGACATTGGCTGAAGTTCTACCTCATCTATTGAGATTCAACTTGGCAACCTTGAAAGAGGCTCCCAAGAATCCAAATACTACATCTTCCCGATATAACCCAAATTCTCGGTGTGTCTATCATTCTGAGAGTCCTGGCCACGATACAAATGATTGCTGGGCTCTGAGAAATAAAATACAAGACTTGATTGAAGCCAAGGAAATAGAGTTTGATGCTCCGGAGAACCCAAATGTCATAACTGCTCCCATGCCTAAACACGGTCGTGGAGTTAATGCTGTTGACACTGATTTATTCGTTACCTCTATCGATGAAGTTTCTACTCCTCTCATGACTGTCAAGAAGAATTTTTTGTTGGTCGGTTTATTTCCGGGTTGTGGTGAAGGTTCCCACATGTGTTTGTTTCTACCTTCTGGTTTCCGTTTACTGAAATTAGGTGTTCAACGCCTGATAGATAGCAAAGAAATTTTGTTTGAGAAAACTTTGGTTCCCGTTGTACCATCTGAAGACGTTGCCATTATAACCATTTCCGCCAATCCTTCCAAGGTCTCCTCGAGAAGACCTGTTAGGATTACATATGCTCCAAGAATTGCTCCGCTGATAATCATTGTTCCTGGTCCTCTCCCGTATGTCTCGTACAAAGTCGTCCCATGGCATTATGGTGCTGATATGTACTATCATGGCATCAAACAAGATGTGAAAGATGAAGAGGTTGATCCTAATATTGGTAACATTGTCGGAACCAAAAAAGTTACCTGAAGTGGAAGGGTCTTCTCTCCCGATATTTCCCCTAAGACAGTCAACAAACCTATTGTTATTACATCTGTTGTTCCTGCTAGTACATCAACTACTATTCCTGTTCTTACTCCAGTTATTACCCCTATCAGCGAATCATCTGATACCCGCGGCAAGGAAATTATAGGTGAGCCTGCCCGGACGAAGGCGCCTAAGAAATTTGTTGTGGAAGCCTCTAAGCAAAAGATATAGGAAATACTTAAAATAATTAAGAAGAGCGACTACAATATGGTCGAGCAGCTGGGGCAGACCCCATCAAAGATATCCATGTTATCCCTGCTGTTGTGCTCCGAGGCCCATGCGAAGGCTTTAATTGTATTCCTTAAAACTGTGCATGTGCCGCAAGAGACTTCAGCTGATCAGTTCAAATATTGTATGGCCAACCTGACTACTGATAATGGGTTGGGTTTTTCAGATGCAGACTTGACATCAAAGGGAAGGAAGCATAATGATGCTCTGCATGTCTCGATTGAATGCAGGGGCCTCACTATGGCTCATGTGCTGGTAGATACTGGGTCTTCGCTGAATGTTCTGCCGAAGAAGGCATTAGACTGGTTGGATTGCAAGGGTTTGACTCTAAAGCCTAGTAACATTGTGGTAAGGGCTTTTGACGGATCAAAGAGAATGGTGCACGGGGAGGTGGACATCCCTGTCAAAGTAGGTTCTCAGACTTTCAGGTCCACTTTCTATGTGATGGATATTAGATCGTCATATTCTTGTTTGATGGGTCATCCTTGGATCCACGAGGCTAGGGCAGTTACTTCCACACTACACCATATGCTGAAATATCCAGTGAGAGGGAAGATTGTCACTGTACGGGGTGAAGAAAAGTATATGGTGAGCCACCTCAACTCCTTCCGCTACGTAGATATGGACGGGGAGTTCATAGAAATTCCTTGTCAGAATTTTGAAGAGGTCCCTCAAATCTTGGCATCAACTGAAAATACTACTAGAAGCAAACCCCCTCTGAAGATGGCTTCTCTCAATGACGCCAGAGCCATGGTTGAAGAAGGTGGGTGTACCAATTGGGGTCAGCTCCCTGATTTCACTCACAAAACTGACAAATTTGGTTTGGGCTTTACTACAGGAGCTCAAAGGGCTGTTCGACGCGCTCGGGCTGGAGGACCTCCCCTATGCATCAGTAATCGCGGGGTTAATGCCATTGAAGACAGCGAGGAAGACTCGGACATGGACAACTGGATCTACCCAACTACCAACGGTGGACCGAGTAACTGGACGGCTAGGGACTTTATACCAGTTTCTTTTATTCCGCAGTAATTGACTTATTTGTTTTAAAGATTTGTAATAAACAATTTAACACTTTACGACCTTGTGTCTTGCCCGAGGCACATTGGTTTTGTTTGTGAGGGCTGTTATTTGTCATTTCATATATCATTAATAAAGCATTGGACGTTTCTTGCATACAAATTTTGTGCTCTCTGTTTTTCTTTTATGTTTTTCACTTTATCAAAACAGCTATTCTCTTACACACACTCACATATCATAATGAAGATTCATATCCACTCGGGATCCCATTGATAACAGCTCTGCTATTGGCAGTAATGACTTCAAAAATCCGATCAACCAAGTCGAGGACGAAGGTGAGGATGATTGTGAGGTGCCTGGAGAACTTGCTAGGCTACTACAGCTGGAAGAAAGGGCCATACATCCTCATGAGGAGCTGATTGAGACAGTGAACTTGGGTACTGAGGAAGACATAAAAGAGGTTAAAATAGGTGCAAATCTGGAGCTTAGCGTCAAATAGAGGTTGATACAAATGTTGCACTACTATGTTGAGATCTTCTCTTGGTCCTATGAAGACATGCCTGGTTTGGACACTGATATTGTGGTACATCTCCTGCCAACTAAAGAAGACTGTCCTCCGATTAAACAGAAGGTCCATCGTATGCGCCCTGAAATGTAAGAGAAGATCAAGGCAGAGGTCATGAATCAGTTTGACGCAGGGTTCTTAGCTGTCACCTCCTATCCATAATGGGTTGCTAACGTTGTTCCAGTACCTAAGAAAGACGGTAAGGTATGGATGTGCATAGATTACAGAGACCTAAACATGGCAAGCCCCAAGGATGACTTCCCGCTTCCTCGCATTGACGTTCTGGTCGATAACACCGTGCAACACAAAATCTTCTCCTTCATGGATGGTTTCTCTGGCTACAACCAGATCAAGATGGCTTCTGAAGACATGAAGAAGACAATCTTCGTTACACATTGGGGCACCTTCTGCTACAAGGTGATGCCTTTTGGGTTGAAGAATGCTGGGGTAACTTATCAGCGCGCCATGGTCGCTTTGTTCCATGATATGATTCACTACGAGATCGAAGTGTATGTTGACGACATGATATCCAGGTCTCAGACTGAGGAAGAGCACCTTGATCATCTCCATAAATTTTTTGACAGGTTGAATGCATACAAGCTCAGGTTGAATCCGAACAAGTGCACCTTCGGGGTAAGGTCTGGTAAGCTTCTGGGTTTCATTGTCAGAGAAAAAGGCATCCAAGTAGATCCTGTGAAGGTAAAAGCCATACAAGAGATGCCAGCTCCCCGTACAGAGAAGGAAGTTAGAGGTTTCTTGGGACGCTTGAATTACATCGCTAGGGTCATTTCACATCTGACTTCTACTTGTTAGCCAATCTTCAAGCTGCTGAAGAAAGATCAAGTGGTAAAGTGGAATGATGAATGCCAGACAGCTTTCGAAAGAATCAAGGAATAGCTTCAAGAACAACCAAATTTGATGCCTCCAGTTGAAGGAAGACCTTTGATATTATACTTGACAGTGTTGGACATTTCAATGGGGTGTGTGTTGGGGCAACATGACGAGTCTGGTCAAAAAGTGCACGCAATATACTACCTTAGCAAAAAGTTTACCAACTGTGAGACACGATACTCATTGCTCGAGAAAACTTGCTGCGCTTTGGCATGGGCTGCTCGCAGACTGAGACAGTATATGCTGACTCACACTACCTTGTTGATATCGAAGATGGATCCGATCAAGTACATTTTTGAGAAGCCTGCACTCTCTGGAAGGATAGCAAGGTGGAAAATGATCTTAACTGAGTACGACATACAATGTACAACCTAAAAAGCAATAAAGGGGAGTGTATTGGCTGATCATTTGGCTCATCAGGCCATGGACGACTACGAGTCCATGAATTTTGAGTTCTCGGATGAGAATATCATGTTGGTGACTGACTACGAAGAATGTCGACCGAATGAAGGACCTGAGGAGGGATCCCGATGGTCTATGTATTTTGATGGAGCCTCGAACGCACTAGGTAATAGAATTGGCATTGTAATCATATCTCCCGAGGGCTGTCATACTCCGTTCCTTGCCCGATTATGTTTAAACTGTACCAACAACACGGCGGAGTATGAAGCGTGCATCATGGGTCTTAGGGTTGTTATCGACCTAAGGATTAAGCTCTTAAGTGTATTCTGGGATTCCGATCTGGTGATAAGTCAGATCAAAGGCGAGTGGGATACGAAGCACCCGAATCTCATTCCTTACAAAGAGTATGTACTGACATTGCTCCCACACTTTGAGGAGGTAACCTTTGAACATTTCCCACGAGAGGAGAACCAATTAGCGGACGCGCTAGCTACCATGTCTTCTATGTTCAAGGTTAGGTGGGACAAAGAAGCTCCCCAAATCACCATTGAGAAGTTGGATGAACCAGCACACTACTGTGAGATAGATACCGAAGAAGTGGCAGACAAACCCTGGTTTCACGAAGTCAAAAGTTATCTCGAAGCTCAAGAGTATCCCGAAGGGGCATCTATCAACGATAAGAAGTTTCTGAGAAGGTTCGCTTCAAATTTCTTCCTCAGTAATGGAATCCTCTATAAACGCAACCATGACTCCACGCTACTACGGTGTGTAGACAAGAGCGAAGCAGAGAGGATCATGACAGATCTACATGAAGGCACCTTCAGAACCCATTCTAGTGGACATATCATGGCTAAAAAGATCCTACGGGCAGGATATTACTTGTCCACTATGGAAGCCGATTATTATTAGCACTCTCAAACTTGTCATAAGTGCCAAATCTACGTTGATAAGGTGCATGTGCCTCTGGTCCCCTTAAACATCTTGACAGCTCCATGGCCCTTTGCAATGTGGGTCATCGACATGATCGGAGAAATCAGGCCCACCGCTTCCAATGGACATCGCTTCATCTTAGTAGCCATTGATTACTTCACGAAGTGGGTTGAGGCATCTTCCTTCGCTACAGTAACCAAGAACATCATGGAGCGGTTTATCCGACATAATCTGATCTGTCGATATGGTGTGCCAGAGAGAACTATTACTGACAATGGTACGAATCTTAACAACATAATGATCACCGAGCTCTGTAAATAGTTAAAGATACAGCATCATAATTCTTCCCCTTACCGACCAAAGATGACTGGCGTTGTTAAGGCAGCTAACAAGAACATCAAGAAAATTGTACAGAAGATGACGGTGACATATAAAGACTGGCATGAGATGTTACCATTCGCTCTTCATGGGTACCGTACCTCAGCACGGACGTCGACAGGGGCAACACCCTACTCTCTGGTATATGGCATGGAGGCAGTCCTACCCATCGAAGTCCAGATATCTTCTATCAGGATTATGAAGGATGCGGGTTTGAACAAAGACGACTGGATCCAAACCCGACTTGATCAGTTAAATCTAATCGATGAAAAGAGACTTACTGCTATCTTCCATGGTCAAACGTATCAAAAGCGAATGATCAAGGCTTTTAACAAGAAAGTCAGACGCCAAGAATATCAAGTCGGGGATCTAGTAATCAAACGCATCATACTGTCGCAAGGTGATCCCAGGGGAAAATGGACCCCCACGTACGAAGGGCCATTTGTGGTTAAGAACATTTTTTCGGGAGGAGCTATGATTCTAACCACCATAGATGGTGACGACCTTCCTCACCCTGTCAATGCTGACATAGTGAAAAGATACTACGCCTAATCAAAGACCTGCTAGGTTGACTGGCCTAGGCAAAAATAAGGGCTTCCCGGCAAACCAAAAGGGTTCGGGCAAAAGAAAGGGATGAAAATGAAAAAAAATCTGTACACCTGGCAAGTCAAAAACCTGAAAGGGAGGCTTGGGCAAAAAAGGGTATCTCGGTGGACCGAAAACCCCGAAAGGGCGTTCCAGACAAAAGTTAGGGATTAAAGCGTATCATTATGTCTCATTGGATCATCTTGCGACCATACTTCGGTATCGACTATAAAGCTCGGACGAGGCCAACCAATCTGATCAACCTTCGGCCAAGAAGCAAAGTGATGAGGCTCTTGAAGATATAAAGTCAATAGTAGAGTTGGAACCCAGTGGGGTTGTTTCACATAGTTGTTTTTCTTTATTTTACAAAAATTGTATAATTTCTATCTTTCGGCGGCGTCCTCTTACTAGAGCGTCAGCCTCTTTGTACAAAAACGCCTATTACAGGCCAACTTCAAAAATCAATACAAATCATTTTCATAACAAACTTCAATCTGTTTTTTCTTTTTCTGTTTTTTTTTGCAAGAACGTCCAATGATTTATTTTTGATATATGCATTTGAAAATAATTGCTGCTCATAAATATTTACATAAGAAACAAAAGACAATTGTTCGTAATTCCAGAAACAGGGGCAAAAATAAGAAGTACCAAACCCTACAGTTACTCTGCCCAGCAGGTACCGGGATAGAGCCAGCTTGGGAACATAATTATTGGTATATACACTACCCACAAAGTAAAAGTATTCAAAGGCATTGATGTCAGCTTCCCCGAAACAAGACGTAACCACCCCAGCTGAAGTTCATAATCATGGGCGAGTCAGTAAGTTTCATCCCCAAGCAGAGCTTATTTCTCTCACAACTGAAGCTCAATCCCCAACAGAGCTCATCATCTCCAACAACAGAAATTCATCCTCGGCTGAATTTATTCCTCCAGATCAGCAGGTCTACCAAAAGAGTATCTCTTCCCCCTAAGTTTGGTCCCCGCAGAGTTATTCTCCAGCTTCTCTTCCCGACAGAATATTTACAAATCTCCAGCAACCGTCAGGGATTTATTTTCCCAGATGCGAGCATACCCCGATAGCATTTCATAAACATACATGATGACATACGCATACATATCATATACAACATAATCTCATTTATTTTGAGAATATCATCTCACCCCGCATTTCATGCTACGCATATAACTAACCCTGACATCTTTCCGGGAAAAGACGATTAGCTTCAACAAATTCAGTAGTTATGCAAGTCACATCTGCAGACGACTAACGGAAACTCAGTTCCCGAAACCAAACGGGTCAACTAATCTACATTATTGATTTTAAGTAACCCTACTATCCAGGTTCCTTCTCACAACCATACTATCCAGGCTTTCATATCGAAGTAACCCTACAATCCAGGTTCCTTCTTACAGCTCTACTATCCTGGCTTTCATATCGAAGTAACCCTACTATCCAGGTTCCTTCTCACAACCCTACTATCTAGGCTTTCATATCGAAGTAACCTTACTATCCAGGTTCCTTGTCACAACCCTACTATCCAGGCTTTCATATCGAAGTAACCCCACTATACAGGTTTCTTCTTACAGCCCTACTATCCAGGCTTTCATATCGAAGTAACCCTATTATCCAGGTTCCTTCTCACAGCCCTACTATCCAGGATTTCATATCGAAGTAACCCTACTATCTAGGTTCCTTCTCACTACTATCAAGGATTTCATATCAAAGTAACCATACTATACAGGTTCCTTCTCATAGCCCTACTATCCAGGCTTTCATATCGAAGTAACCCTACTATCCAGGTTCCTTCTCACAACCCTACTATCCAGGCTTTCATATCGAAGTAACCCTACTATTCAGGTTCCTTCCCACAGCTCTACTACCCGGGTTCCTTCTCACAGCCCTACTATCCAGGCTTTTATATCGAAGTAAACCTACTATCCAGGTCCCTTCTCACATCCCTACCATCCAGGCTTTCATATCAAAGTAACCCTACTATCCAGGTTCTTTCTCACAACCCTGCTATCCAGGCTTTCATATCGAAGTAACCATACTATCCAGGTTCCTTCTCACAGCCCTACTATCCAGGCTTTCATATCGAAGTAACTCTACTATACAGGTTCCTTCTCACAGCCCTACTATCCAGGCTTTCATATCGAAGTAACCCTACTATCCAGGTTCCTTCTTACAACCCTACTATCCAGGCTTTCATATCAAAGTAACCCTACTATCCAGGTTCCTTCTCACAGCCTTACTATCCAGGCTTTCATATCGAAGTAACCCTACTATCCAGGTTCTTTCTCACAACCCTACTATCCAGGCTTTCATATCGAAGCCGCCCTACTATCCAGGCTTTCATACCAAAGTAACCCTACTATCCAGGTTCCTTCTCACAGCCCTACTATCCAGGCTTTCATTTCGAAGTAACCCTACTATCCAGGTTCCTTCTCACAACCCTACTATCCAGGCTTTCATTTCGAAGCAACCCTACTGTCCAGGTTCCTTCTCATAACCTTACTATTCAGGTTCCTTCTCTCTTATCTCCAAACAATAGTTCACAACACTGTAAGACCGGGACTTGATCAAACACAATTAGTTTCGCATTTCCCCAGTAAGTTGCGGTGCAGCTTGTACCTTGACCAAATATGCAGTTCACTCCCGCTTCCTCAAGCAGGAGTTATTCCCTCAATAGAGTAACGGACAACTGAAGCTCCTAAAATTGTATTTCTCCCAAGACAAATACCAACAATCCTTAGCAGATTCCTCCTCAAATGACAGGAGCAAGGACTCTCATCAAAGGAATATCTCATGAAATCAACATCCAGGATGGCATCTTTAAGCCCATCTCCGACAATATTTTATCATCAACCTCCAAATAGCATCTATAAGCCCATTCCCGATACCACAAATCAAGTATTACTTTATGCGAGTGCAAATTTTTGGGCACTCTAGTGTTCAATCATCTTCCACCTTCAGATTATGAAAAGTAGACAGCCAATCTACATCCTCAGGTTTAAGAAAATTGAACAGGGGATGCTGTTGTACCCCAAAATTTTCCCTCTCATTTTACTCAATACATACTCCTAGAGATCCTCAAGTTGCTCATGTTTGCCCAAGAGTTGACCAGACAAACTCTCTCCTAAGGAAGGGTGTCTCAAATTAGGGTTTCCATTTCCATCAAGATAGGTGGACTCCAAAGACATCATATGAACTCCATGGTCTTAATATGTTCTCAAGACCCTACATGTCAAGTTTCATGCCTTGCACAAGAAGTTTTCTCAATCAACTGCTCAGATGCTTGAGATTCGACTATATTAGGTCAAAAGTCAAATGTGACCCACATACAGTCAAACTTCAAGATTTTTGGTCAATATTAACATTTTGAAGTTACTTTAATCATTTGATCAAGGGTTGATCATGATTCCTCAAGGAATGCTCCAAATTCATCAAAACCCAAAAGTTGCTAAATTAGGGTTTCTTAGGAAAAGTCAACCAAATTTGACCAAGCATAACTTTCACATGCTTTATCAGAAATTTTCCATCTAAAGCTCATTTTGAAGAGGATGCAATTCCCTACAACTCATGTTCATCCCACAAGTTCACAATATCCACCCACAAAAGGATATGAATTTCTACATTATGGGTCCTTTTGAAAAGTCAACAAAAACACCTTTTGGGTCAAAGCTTCTTACATGAACATAGAAGACTCAATTGAGATGAGACTAAAATGGTTGCTTAGGGGACATCCTAAGCTTTCTAAAAAGTCAAAGAACACCTCTCTAGGGTTAAAATTGGAGGAGATATGCTTTGTCAAAGTTGACCTTTTTTGCAAAATTGCCAAAAGTCAAATGTGCTCAAAAATGCATTTTTTCCAAATGGGCCTAACTTTTTATGCTTTCACCTCATTTATAACATGGTCCACGACTCAAATATTCACCCACAAATTATTTGCTGCATTTTTCAATTTATTTTGATTTTTTACTAATTAAAAATTGAATTAAATCAAATAATTGGTGAATAATAGCAAATATATGTTTTGATTTGGTTTTTGGACAGGTTGGCAATGAAAATATGCTGAGATATCAAGACCAAAATGAATCAAACATAATTGGTACAAGAAAGGGATGATTTGGCTCAAAATAGCAAGTTTATATGTAGCATGGAAATCAAATCAAATCTCTCATAATTGCAAAGATTCAATCCAATTTTATAACCCTAATTCATTCTTAGATATATATTGGACATGTATAAGGCATGAGACAAGGTGGCAGTCGTGAAAAGAGGCAGAACAAAACTTCAAAATTTCAAAGAAAAGTGGTCATTCGATTTCCATTCTAGAGGCCAAGTCAAGTCGTTCTAACATTACCAATAGCTTGCTGGACATCCCAGGAACGTATCCCAATAAATTGCAAGTTGCCCCAGGTCCAGAATCATCACGTAGCAGTCCCACGGTTTGCCCTTGTTGTACCCCAAAATTTTCCCTCCCATATTTCTCAATACATTTCAAGTGAGATCTTCAAATTGCTCAAGGAAGTCCAAGGGTTGACCAGACAAACTCCCTCTTGAGGCAGTCTACCTCAAATTAGGGTTTCATGTTGCATCAAGATAATTGAGTCCAAGGGATCCCTAATGCTCACCTATGTCCTAATATGTTCTCAAGATCATCCATGTCAAGTTTCAAGCCCTACAGAGAAAGTTTGCTCAGTCAATTGCTCAAAGGCCTGAAAATCGACTATGTTAGGGCAAAAGTCAATTGTGGCCCACATACAGTCAAACTTCAATAATTTTGGTCATCATACTCATGTTGAAGTATCATTCATCATTTTATCAAGGGTTGATCATGATTCATCAAGTATTTCTCACAATTCATCAGGAACCAAAAGTTGCTAAATTAGGGTTTTGTAGGAAAAGTCAACTCAACTTTGACCAAGCATAACTTTCTCATATTTTATGAGAAATGACCCATCCAAATCTCATTTTGAAGAGGATGCAATTACCTACAATTCATCTTCATCTCCAAAGTTAAAAATATGCACTCAAAAGAAGTTATGAATTTGGACATTATAGGTCATTTTGAAAAGTCAACAAAAACACCTTTTTGTCAAAGCTTCATACATGAACATGAAATACCAAATTGAGATGATACCAAAAGGATTGCTTAGAGGAAATCTCAAGCTTTATAAAAAGTCAAAGAACACCTTCAAAGAGTCAAAATTGAGGAAGTTATGCATTGGTGAAGTTGACCTTTTTTGCAAAATTGTCAAAAGTCAACTATGCCTCAAATTGCAATATTTGCTAAATGGGCCTAACTTTTTGCACTTGTTTTGAGTTGGTAGCATGGTTCAGGAGCCCTATCTATTTCCACTTGTCATTATCTTATTTTTATTATTTATTTTGATTTTTATTTGAATTAAATCAATTTAAATCAAAACAAATCATAGAAAATCTAAAAACATTGAAACCTCAAGATATTGTGCATGTTTCAGGTCTTATATCCAGTTGGCAAAAGATTGAATTCGTGCAAAGCCTTGGTGTGCACAAATATATTGAGTTTGGCCTATTTTTGGAAGTATCTTCAAGTGAATCAAATCCAAATCAAAAGCTATAATGGAGGAAGATTGAGATCATGTTTGCAACCCTAATTCAATCATTGATATATATTGAACAATGGCAGACCTAGAGAAGGAGGGGAGAGAGGCGCAAGAACAAGAACCAAACTTGAAAGAAAAACACAAAAAGTGCTGAGTCGAATTCATAGTTCCAGGCAATTACAAGGCCTCCTGACCATCTCATTCACTTCCTGGGAGTGCAAGCAAGCAGTACCAATCAAAAACAAGCGTGCTAGTGCCTAGAATTCGTCACCACGACTCCAACGGTTTGCCCATATTTCCAAAACTGGATCTTTTTATTCTTGCATATTCATCACATTCTAATCACATATTCTTGTTCACCATCACATTTGCAAGCTATCTGGAACGTTTAATTGCATTTTTATGGACTGTATGAGATTTCACCATTGCTAGGTTTTGTTGCTTCGTTTTAGGGTTTTTGTGTGTAGGTAAAATTGGCCCTCAAGAAGGGCACCATCGTGCTCAGTAGGCCAAGACTAATCAATCAATTGCCTTAGATTTTATTTATCTTGCTTGTGTTTGATTTTAAGAATCACAGGGTTTGTAGCTACAGACGTACGTCCGTAGGTAAAAGTCTTTGACTTTTACCAACGGAGAGAGGACAGGGATGACTGGCGTGGCGCTACCGTATTGGCCTATTTGAATTCTGGCGCCTTTTTCCAATAACTGGCATATATTGTATATTATCATTATTTATTATTCTATGTACAAATAGAATACGTAGCTCAGCTGGCATTGGTGCAGGGGGAAAACGCTTTGGGGCCTGGGTTCGAATCCCAGGCCCCCCAATTCTTTCATATTATTTTCTTTCATGTGATCAGGCGTGTATACAAGGCCAAGGACCACCATGCGCCCTCATCATCCAACCTGCCAAGTGTCCAGGAGGCCAGATCTGAAGGCCATCAATGAAGGATCATCATGGGCCTCAGTCACTGCACAGGAGGGAATCTGGCAAGTCAATATGGATTAAGTTCTATTGGGCCCAGAATCTACTGTTTACACCCTCCAATTCACCAATTTCAGGCCCATATCTCTTTTCCCTTGTTATTTTTATTTTCTTAATTAATCATTTAAATTATTTTTACTAACATAAAATAATAATTCTTTTTATCAAAAATCACAAATAATATTTTTCATCCAATTAGATTTAGGTTTATTATCAAAAACTAATTAATTTAATTAGGTTATTTAATTTTAGGTAACTTTAATTATTTTGTGAATAAATTAAAAAAACAATTAGAATAATTAGGGTTTTTGTTTCTAACTTAATTATATTTTCTTTTTTCTTAAAATAACCAAAAACATAAAAATAGGTTAATTTTAGTCATTTTCTTTAATTAATTTAATTACTAATTATTTTTGTATATAACTTAAAAACCTAATTCTTTTTCTTAAAAAATAGTCAAAAACAACAAAAATATTTTCTTTCTTTCAATTAGGTTAGACGGGGTCAAAACCCTAATTCCTTATCGTTCTTAATTTCCTCGCTCGCGCTTTATTATCTTATTTTTACCATATTAATGTAATTTCTCACAAGTTGTAATAGATTAATTAGGACTTTTACTTTCATTTATCGTTCTTTTTCTATGGGTTGTTTTTGGCTATGTAAATACCCGAAGCCTTGTAATAGCGTAGCTTTACTTTCCGCACTTTAAATTCCGCAAAGTATTAACTGTTAGATGTATGGATAATAGGGATGCATGACAAGAATGTATGATTAACTTTAAAACGGCTAGCAAACCCTAAATGTGAAAAGATAATAAACTTGAAATTGAATAACTCGCACATGGGCACTCCTAGAGTATACTCCCACTTCGGTTGCCTTCGGTAAACGATCATTGAGTAAAGGGTATTTTAGTGGTCGCTCTTTTGTATCAAAGATCAAAGTTTCCTCGGAAAGGTTGCCTCAGAATTGTTGCCTCGGATATTGATCTTAAGACATTAGGGTTATTACTAAGACGTCCTAACATTGCTTTAGTGATCGTACGTCCCTTTCGAATTGACCCTCAAACTCCAACGATGGTGCTACCTACTCACTAATAGTAGGATAGCGCTGTCTAAAGGAAACGAACATAGAACAATTCTTTTTTGAGTAGGTAGATTAGCTCTTAAGTACTTGCTCAAAAACAAACAAACCTTTTTCACACTTACACTCCTTTTCAAACTAAGTTTTCAAAAACAAAACACTTCGTAACACTCTTGAAGACAGAGGCAAGGGTTAAATAGAAGTAAAACAAAAACTTTTCAAATCACACAAACACACAAAGAAGCAATTTTCAAAATGATGAGCAAGTACCTAAGAGCCCGTGGAAAACCACGGATAGAAAGGGTGCTAATACCTTCCCTCTCTATAATCTACCCCCCGTACTCAGAAAATCTCGAAAAAGGAATTTTCCTGTTGTTGTACCCCAAAATTTGCCCTCCCATTTCCTCAACATTTTCTCATCACAAGACCTTTGAAGATCAAGATACAGTTAGGGTTTCCTCTGCTCAAGGCTTCTCCTTACACTGTGGACTCAAATTAGGGTTTGTGTTTGCCCAAAGATGTTTTGACCTAAAAAGCTCAAGATGACTTTCATGCTTCATGTTGGACTCCCAAGTTTACCTATACCAAGTTTCAAGTCTTGATTCCAAGTTTTACCCAGTCAATTGGACAGTTGACCTAGAAATCAGCTGTATTGAGAAAAAGTCATCTGTGGCCAATTGACAGTCAAACCTCATGAAATTTGATCCACATCAACATTATGAACTCACATGGACCATTTGATCAAGTTTGGATCACAATTCCACAAGAAATTTGATCAGATCATGAAAAGGGCAAAATGGTCATTTTTAGGGTTTTGACTGCACAAAGGCAATTTTTGACTGTTTGACCTAGCCAATGGCAAACCAAGCTCACATATGGCCTCAAGGACTCAATGGAGTTATCTTGACATGTTCATCAAGCTCAAAAGATCCCAAGTACACAAGATTGACAGTTGAATTTCCCAGTCAATTGATCAATTTTGACTGTATACTGAAAAGTCAAACTTTGACTTTTTGGTCAAAATCAAGAGTCAAGATTCATTTTTCATCAAAACATTCCAAATCATGAAACTTGTTCACCAAGAAATCTCAAAATGCAAATTAGGGTTAGAAAATGGAATTTTTCATAACTTAGAAATTTTCTAAGTTATGGAAAACCCTAATTTTTTCCCAACTTTACCCCATCTTTTCACCATGATCCATTGGGATTCAAACAAAAGTCAAAACATGAAAGTTGTAGCTTGTTGCATAATCTACAACTTTGATTCACAAAGTTTTCTCATTTGAAGCTTTTATCTCAAGTTATAATTTTTTGAATAAGGGCACTAAACCATCTTTTAACTTAGTGAAATTTGACCTATTTTGACAAGGTTTTCTACCCTACTTCAAGGCCACTTTTCATACCCTTCCACTTGGAATTTTGATTTGCATTTCAAATATGGATTGTAGTACACATTCCAAGCTTTCCAAAATGTCCAAGAACTCATCAAACAACCTCATAACTTGAGAGATTCGAATTTCACAAGTTGGCAAAAATTCACTTTTGTTCTTCATCAAAGCATGTTCATAAACTTGGCAAATTTGAACTCAGCATAGTTTGTGCTACTTTACAGGTCCTAAAACCAAATTACACTCCTTAATTTAATGCAAAACCAATGAATCAAGTTGTTATTCTAAGCCTTTGGTCATTACACAAGGAATTAAGCCTAAACTAGAAAAAGCATTATTTCCATTCTTGAAAAGAAGAACTTTATGTCAAGTTTGCAATCCAAGTGATACAATCAAGATCTTCTTGGCACAAGTTTGTGAGCAAATTGCACTGATCAAGGCAAGGGATAGCAGCATAGTTAGAGGGCATGTACTGACCTAGAAAGCAAAGTGGCATTTTGTAGCTTAAGTGTGAAGAAAAGTCCATAACTTATGCTAACTCTCATCTCAGCTTAGAAACAGAAGAACAAAGTTATCAAACACTTTTCATAGACCAAATCCAAGCTAACACACGAGCCTTTGCCATCTGAAGCACCCTCCATCTCAAAATTACCTCAAAACTGCACAAACAGGGGAGCCCCTGCAGTTTGAGTGCAAACTCCCAATCCCTTCAAGCATTTTGATTCAAACCTTTTCCTCTACCTTCCCTACAATATATGCAAGCTAACCATGTCCTAAAATCAGACCTGTAACACCTCCAAGCCACTTCACCATTTTCAATTTTCTGTTTTGCAGTTGGAGTTCACTAGCTCGATTCAGGGAGTTTCAAGACAAAGTAGGAATTGGAAAAGCATCCTTACACTTCAAGGAAGCTGTACAAGTCATCATTTCACTCTGAAACATCCTCCATTTCCCAGCTCGATTCCAACTGAACAGGTATATTCATGGAGTTCTATCTCTCTTATTAGGCATTGTTAGCTTTAGGTTTTTGAAGAAAACATGTCACAATCATAGCCCTGAACATGCTCATATGATTAGATTTCATTTATGTTTCGTGTGCTTAGAGAATTTCATGTCTGAACATTGATGAAAAGTTAGGTCAGAAAAGAGGGGGAGAGAAATTCTCCCTCATCTTAGAGAGATAGGTCAAGTTATTTATATGGTTGAAACCGTCTCTTCATGCTGAACATTTCTTGTGTTATGAGTTTTTGCTGAAAAGCCAAGAATCAGGAGTTAGACATTGAAGCAAGAGGCGCGCGTTTTTTCAAATGTTTGAAGCTGGAGGTTGAAGATAATGGTCAATGGGCTGGGCCTGTGTTATTTTGCTTTTCACACCATCTTTTTTAGTTTACACCCCCTTGAGCCCATTTGCTCATTTTTTAACATTTTTGACTTTTTCTTTTTTGGCTGACTTTGTTTATTTTTTCTCATGCCATTTAAAAATTAAAAATATTTTTTCCATCACTTTTTGCATTTATTGCATATTTATTTGTTTATTTTCTTTGTTTGTACATAAATATATATATATGATTATTAGAATAAAAATGTAAAAATAATGTAAATACAATTTTTCTTTTCATTTACTTTCTGAAAATATTTCACACAAAAAATATTCTTTTATTTATTTTATTAAAATATTAAATAAATATTTATTTTTGTATAATACATATTTAGGGTTTAATATATACATATATGTGATTATTAATATATTTAAGACAAAATATAAAAAATACTTGACTTTTTTTCATTTTTATTAATATTTGATACAAAATACCTTTTTTTTCACAATATACTTCATTTTATTTTATTTTTATAAATAATGAATAAATAGTTGTATTAAATTAATTAATACCTTTTTCTTTAAAAATTAGGGTTTTTTACCCTAAGTTCAAAATACTCAAAAATAATACATTTTTATTTTCTTTTCCCTTTTACATAAACCATACTTTTCTCATACACATAAAAACTTTCTTTTTGCATTTCAAATATTTATTTAATTTACATTTAATTATGCATTATTTAAATTGCAAATATTCAATTGATGTAATAATTTAGATTTAAATTCTTGTCTATATCCCCATTTGAACATTTGTACCCCCCTTCCCATATTTGGTTTTGTAATAGCTTAGTAATTTTAGTTTCGCACTTTATTGCTTTCTAATGATAACATGCTAGAATTAGGGTTTGTATGCGAAAAACGATAAAAAATAGTTTGACCTAATGCAAGATAAACAAGCATGAAAATGGACACACAAATCACACTTGCCCCCCCCTAGGGTATTCCACTTGTTGCCTTCAAATGAATGGGCCATGTTGCATGTTAAGCTTCTTTGGGCAAAGCAAATAATTTTGAATGATCATAGTCCCTCGATAAAACTTTTCAAAAACAAACAAAAACAAATGATCAAGTCCCTTAGAGAAATTGCTCAAAGACATTTAACGCCGTTGCAATTATGGTCTAAAAACGATGACCCGCGCCTGTCCCTTTCACCTCCTAACACAAGGTTGCACACCAAATACAATGGTGGAGCAAACTTGTTAAAAGGGTTAAAGCATAGCAATAGTCTTTTGAGAAATTTAGGAGTAGATAACCTCTTAGTTACTTGAATCAACTTGCAAAATAAAACACTTTCCTAATTTCAAAATCACACGTCACAACACTTTCAAAACAAAACTTTCAAAAACAAATGAAAACTTTTTCAAAAGACATACATCTTTGTATACATCCCCACATGGATCATTACAAAGGTTGCCACCACATTGGCCTCTTTTCAAAAACATTTTCAAAACCCACACACTCAAGCACCATTTAAAACAATTGAAAACAAAAGGCAAGTGATCTAAGCAAGTAACTAAGAGCCCATGGATAACCATGGATAGAAAGGGTGCTAATACCTTCCCTTTCTATAATCTACTCCCCGAACCCAAGAAAACATCTCAAAAGGTTTTTGCTGTGCTTTTTAACCTTTCCTTAGGATAAAATAAAAAGTCGGTGGCGACTCTTGCTAACCGCAACATTTGCGAACACAAACGCAAACCTCAAGTCAGTTCTCCCACCGTATCACAGAACTGGCGACTCTGCTGGGGATAACTTTTAAAGTGGAGTAACCTTAGGGTTTAGATCACCTTTGTTTTCAATTGCTTGCTTTGTTTGCTTTTACATTTTGTGGGCTTTGTATCGGAGCTTTATAGATCCTAACCCGGATCTGGGGAAACCCTTTTAGGTAGCAACAAGGCTGTGAGGGAACTGTGCGGGGTATACCGACATGGTTGAAACAGTCTGCTACGTTGATGTGGCACTTTGGTGTGTACCGGTAACCCTTGAGTTCAGTCAAGGAGAGTACGGGGCCGCCGCGTGGTGTCATGAAGCATCAACTGACCTTAGGAACCTTAATTGAACCATCTTGGCCTTTTTAGGGTAGTGAGATAACTGACTTTGGTGCAGTCCGAGGTTGGTTGATACTCGATACTACACTCAATTGAGGGTTGCTTTCCTGGAATATTTCGGTCGCCAGTTCAGTGGCTAAATCGAAACGATGAACAATGAAAGCAATCCAGTGATATTGGGACCTTTAGAACCCGGTTACTTTTGATAGGACAGGTTGAGCCCACCAAACTTCAAGAGGGTAATACCCAGACCCCATGCAGGCCTAAACTCTAAGGGTTTGTGTGACTTGTGTGCCTTACCATGATTGCCTTTGTGAATATTTATGGTGTATTTAATCATCACATCATTACATCATACAAACATCATGAGCATTGACTAACCATTTCAAGGGTTTCGAATCTTCATCTTTGTTCTTGTTTTATAGGACATGGAAACTGCTCGCAGAAAGACAATTCAGATTGGCCTTGTAAAGATCCCTCCTCAGCTTAAGGAACTTCTGTCCAGGATTCCCGAGGGTTCTTCATTCAGTGAGAGACATGGAAGACTCATCAGCTTGGTTAACACCAACATTGAGGAGGACTTGATAAAGGTCCAGTTCCAATTCTTTGACCCTCTGCATCACTGCTTCACCTTCCCGGATTATCAGTTGGTTCCTACATTGGAAGAGTTCTCCCGACTTCTGAAGGTCCCTATCCTTGATCAACTACCCTACAATGGTACGGAAGAGGAACCCAAGCTTGAAGAGATTGCTAAAGCCTTGCACCTACAGACATCTGACCTCAAAGGACATTGGGAAGTTAGAAGCGGTATTAAAGGGTTCTTAGCCAGATTTCTGTTTGAAAAAGCTCAAGAATGTTGGAACTCCCTTGACCTACGAGCTTTTGAAGAGGTTATGGCCCTCCTTGTCTATGGTTTGGTGTTGTTCCCTAATCCAGATCAGCTTATTGATATCAGTGCTGTCCAGATCTTCATGACCAAGAATCCTATACCTACGTTGCTGGGGGACATCCTTCACTCATGTTACACTCGAACCATGAGAAGAAGGGGTGTCCTTATGTGTTGCACTCCTCTCCTGGGAAGGTGGTTTATTTCGCATCTTCCACAATCAGTTTTGAAGAACGAGCGGGGTTTGAGATGGTCACAACGGTTAATCGCTCTCACGCATGCAGATATACATTGGTGTCCTAGGTCCAGGGAAGACGTCACTATCATTGATCGTTGTGGGGAGTACCCTAATGTTCCTTTATTTGGAATCAAAGGAGGTATTACCTACAACCCATGCCTGGCTTGGAGACAGTTTGGTTATGCTCGGAGGGATGGCCCTCATGACATGTTAATTCCTGACATAGTTTTCGACTTCGACAACGATACTCAAGGACTTCGTCAGAGATTTATCAGAGCTTGGAGGATGCCAAGTAGGATAGACAGCAAGACATTGAGGCACCGGAACTCCATCCCGTTGGAACCTTATCTCAAGTGGGTGCGAGCCCGCTCCCAGAAGTTAGTAATGCCTTATCCTCACATGCTTCCTGTGATCAAAGAACCAGTCTTGGAAGGAGAAGCATCCTACACCATTCAACATCCTGACATGCCCACCTCCTGGGAAGAAATGCAGAAGAGCTGGGCCCAGCTTAAGGAAGAACGGAATTCTCTTGAGACCAGTCTACATGCTAGTGAAAAGAAGGTCCTGGAACTCACCCGCCTGTTGCACGAGGAAAGGAATCTCAACACCTACATCGCGCCAAAGAGGATGCGCAATGTTTTTTTATCTTAAGGAGTTATTTTGTAATATTTGGCCCATGAGGCATTTATGTACTAACGAATTTCTCCTTATTAATATGATGTGCGTTCCTTTTTGTCTACAACAAATTTTGAATATTCTAAATCCTTGAATGCATTGCATACACACGCATTCCATTGCATCATATGCATAACAGGTACCCTATTTCGCAGGTTGCTTAATTTTCTTCGCTGTTTGTGTGAACAGTCATCATGAATCCAGAGTCCTCCAGTGAGCAAGCAATCAAGGCCCTTCAGGCCCAAAGTGCACAGTTTCAAGAGATGGTCCTAAGCCTAGCCCAAGGTCAGCAAGAGTTGAAGACTCTACTCCTGAAGAAGAAGAAGAAAAAGAGGACTGCATTGTTCAACACCGGACGCTGATTTGGGAACACACTCCACAATGAAGCTGATCCAACCACTTCTTCTGCTGAAAAAAACAGTCCCCAAGGGGGAGGAGCTCCTAGTCCCGCAGTCTCCGACAACGAGACGGACTATAACGACGAACAATACCCATCTGCTGCTGACAGATACAAGCAATTGGAGGACCGCTTGAGCGCCATGGAAATTCAGAATGTGCCGGGACTGGATTTCGGAGATTTGGGGTTATCTTCTAGGGTAGTCATTCCACACAAGTTTAAGGCGCCTGCCTTCGCCAAGTATGATGGGGTCTCCTGCCCAAAGCTGCATCTAAGGTCGTACGTAAGGAAAATTCAACCTTACACGGCGGATAAGAACCTCTGGATTCACTTCTTCCAAGATAGCCTTTCGGGGTCACAACTTGAATGGTTCTACCAATTGGATGGAGCTAGCATCCGACACTGGGAGGATTTGGCAACCGCATTCTACAGACAATACCAATACAATTCTGATCTCGCTCCTACGCGTACCCAGCTTCAGGGTATGTCTCTAGGAACGGGTGAAGGGTTCAAAGAGTACGCCCAAAAATGGAGAGATTTGGCTGGCAGGGTGCAGCCTCCATTAACTGATCGAGAGCTGGTTGATATGTTCCTTGGGACGTTGTCTGGTCCGTTTTTCAATCATTTGGTTGGTAACTCCTTCGCTGGATTCACAGATTTGATATTAACGGGAGAAAGAATTGAAGCTGGCATCAGGTCAGGCAAGATACAAAAGGCTGCCTCTACAAGTGCTGAGAAGAGGCCATTTAAGAAAGAAGCAAGTGCCGTCTATGGTCCTAGAAGACAAGTCAAGCCCGAAAGTCGCCAAGCCGTCAATGCTTTGGTCATCTCCAAACCTGTTGCTGCTCCTCAGCAGTACAACCAACAAAGAAGTGAAAGGCCCAAGAGGCAGTATACCCGACTGAGTATGACATTATCTCAAATTTTACCCCAACTGTTATCCACCAACCTGGTGACCCTCAAAGAAGCTCCTAAGGTCGTCAACACTGCGTCTCCTAAATACAACCCAAATGCCCGGTGTGCTTATCATTCTGATAGTCCCGGGCACACTACTGATGATTGCTGGGCCTTAAGAAACAAAGTGCAAGATCTGATCGACGCAAAGGAAATTCAGTTTGAAGCGCTAGAAAGACCAAATGTTGTAACGGCTCCTATGCCCCAGCATAGGGTAAATGCCATTGAGGAAGAAGTGTATGCTGTTTCGATAGATGAAGTTGTTACCCCTCTGAAGACTGTTAAGAAGAACCTACTGCGGGCCGGTTTATTTCCGGGTTGCGGTGAAGGTTTCCTGTGCTGTGCTATTTCCCTATCTGATTGTCCCTTGCTAAGGTTAGGCATCCAAGGCCTAATGGATAGCAAGGAGATTCTATTCAAAAAGACCGTTGTTCAATTGGTTCCGATGAAAGAAGTTTCTGTGATTACCATCTTCAAAAATCCAATCAAGGCTCCCCCGAAGAAGCCTATTCAAATCTTGACAGTTGCGCCTGTGATCATTACTATTCCGGGACCCCTCTCCTACGTATCTGATAAAGCTGTCCCCTGGCATTATGGGGCAGACGTATATGTAAATGGAATCAAGCAAGAATTCGACGCTAGTGCCAGTATCTGCGATATCACTGGTCCAGCCAAGGTCACCCGCAGTGGCAGGCTCTTCTCGCCTGACATTGCGCCGCCCGCTATTCGAAAACCCCTCCTCATAAAACCTACAAGTTTACCTAGTCCTGTTGCTGATCAAATTGTCTCCCCTGCTGCCGAGTCATCAAATGCTCGGGGCAAAGGGATTGAAGAAGAGCCTGCCCGGATGGAGGCGCCAATACCCATAAATGCTGAGGCCTCCCGACAAGAAATGGAGGAGATTCTGAAAATAATAAAGAAAAGTGATTTTAATGTTGTCGAGCAGTTGGGGCATACACCCTCCAAGATCTCCCTGCTCTCCTTATTGCTATGCTCCGAGGCCCATGCTAAGGCCTTGATCTCATTTCTCAAGACGGCCCATGTGCCGCAGGAGACGTCTGCAGTCCAGTTCACTGACTGCATAGCGAATCTAACGGCGGACAACGGCTTGGGTTTTTCAGATGCTGACCTGACCGCAAAAGGGAGAGACCATAATGATGCCCTGCATGTCTCTATTGAATGCAGGGGCACTACTCTGGCACATGTATTGGTGGACACCGGTTCTTCCTTGAATGTTCTTCCGAAAAAGGCTTTAGATCGTCTGGATTATGAAGGCCTGGAGTTGAAACCCAGCAATATCATCGTCAGGGCCTTTGACGGTTCCAAGAGGATGGTTCATGGAGAGGTTAACATCCCTATTCGTGTGGGCTCTCAAGTGTTTGACTCTACCTTTTACATAATGGATATACGTCCATCGTATTCTTGTCTGTTGGGTCGACCTTGGATCCATAAAGCTGGGGCGGTGACCTCCACCTTGCACCAAAAGCTGAAGTATCCCGTCAGGGGGAAGATCGTCACTGTGCAAGGAGAAGAGGAGTATATGGTGAGCCATTTGAATTCCTTCATGTACATCGAGATGGACGGAGAGTTTATTGAAACCCCCTTCCAACATTTTGAGGAGGTGCATCCAATTTCAGCAGCTGCAGAGACAATAGCCGAAGAGTTTGATTCCTTGAAGATGGGTTCCCTAAGGGATGCCCGGGCTGTGGTTCAGAAAGGCAATTGTGCACACTGGGGTCAGCTTCCTGACTTCACTCAGAAGAACGACAAGTTTGGGCTAGGCTTTACTGCAGAGGCTCAGAAGGCGGTGCGTAAAGAGAAGATCGGAAAGGCTCCGGTGTTTATTTCCAGCTCAAGGGTGAACGCTATTGAGGAAGATGCGGAAGAAGCGGAGTTTGATAGTTGGATCTACCCGACTGCCAGCAACGGACCGAGCAACTGGACGGCAAAGGATTTTACCCCTATCACATTTGTCACGCAGTAATTGATCTCTTTTGATTTCCAAATTTGTAACAAACAATATGTTAAAACTTTGTTGGCTCGGTGTCCTGCCCGGGGCATCGTAGCTCCATTTGTGAGGGCTTTTTGTATGACATTTTCATATATCATCAATCAAAACATTGGACGTTTGTTGCATTTCAAATCTTGTGCTCTTTTTCTTTCTGTGTTATACATATTGCAAAACAGCTATATTTACACACACTCACTTATACAGGTTTCAATCCACTCTGGATCTCACTGGTAACAGCTCTGCTACCGCCAGTTATGACTTCGAAAATCCGATCAACTTGGCCGAAGACGAAGGTGAAGATGATTGCGAAGTGCCTGGTGAACTCGCAAGACTGCTACTCCAGGAAGAGAGGGCTATTCAACCACATGAAGAGCTTGTGGAAACAATTAACTTGGGTACTGAGACAGATAGGAAAGAGGTCAAGATTGGTGCCAATCTAGAGCTCAGCGTGAAGCAACGATTAACCCAGATGCTACAAGACTACATGGAGATTTTTGCTTGGTCCTATGAAGATATGCCCGATTTGGATGCCGACATTGTAGTTCACCATCTGCCAACCAAGGAAGACTGCCCTCCAGTAAAGCAGAAAGTCCGACGGATGCGACCAGAGATGTCTGAAAAGATCAAGGCCGAGGTTATGAAGCAGTTTGATGCCGGGTTCCTTGCAGTGACTTCTTACCCTCAGTGGGTTGCCAATGTTGTGCCAGTACCGAAGAAGGACGGTAAAGTCAGAATGTGTGTCGACTACAGGGATTTGAACAGGGCCAGCCCCAAAGATGACTTCCCCCTACCTCACATCGATGTCCTTGTTGACAATACAGCTCAACACAAGGTGTTCTCCTTCATGGATGGTTTTTCAGGGTATAATCAGATTAAGATGGCTCCAGAGGATATGGAGAAGACTACCTTCGTGACTCAGTGGGGCACCTTCTGTTATAAGGTCATGCCATTCGGATTGAAAAATGCTGGGGCAACCTATCAACGTGCCATGGTTGCTTTGTTTCATGATATGATCCATCATGAAATTGAGGTATACGTTGATGACATGATTGCAAGGTCTCAAACTGAGGAGGAGCACCTTGACCATCTGAGGAAGTTGTTTGACCGACTCAAGTTATACAAGCTGAGGTTGAATCCCAACAAATGCACCTTTGGGGTAAGATCCGGAAAGTTGCTAGGTTTCATTGTAAGTGATAAAGGTATTCAGGTGGACCTTGCCAAGGTAAAAGCCATACAAGAGATGCCGACTCCAAAAACAGAAAAAGAAGTCAGAGGTTTCCTAGGACGACTGAATTACATTGCCCGATTCATCTCACATCTAACTGCTACTTGTGAGCCAATCTTCAAATTACTGAAGAAAGATCAAGTGGTACGCTGGAATGATGAATGTCAGGCCGCCTTTGAAAGGATAAAGGAATATCTCCAAGAGCCACCCATTCTTATGCCACCGGTGGAAGGAAGACCTCTGATACTATACTTGACAGTGCTCGATAATTCAATGGGGTGTGTGCTGGGGCAGCATGACGAGTCTGGCCGAAAAGAGCACGCTATTTATTACTTGAGCAAAAAGTTTACCGACTGTGAGTCTCGTTACTCACTGCTTGAGAAAACTTGCTGCGCTCTTGTATGGGCTGCTCGCCGGCTGAGACAGTATATGCTGACTCACACTACTTTATTGATCTCAAAGATGGATCCCATCAAGTACATATTTGAAAAGCCCGCTCTGTCTGGGAGAATAGCGAGATGGAAAATGATCTTGACAGAATATGATATCCAGTATACAACTCAGAAAGCAATTAAGGGAAGTGTACTGGCTGATCATTTGGCACACCAACCTGTGGACGATTACCGATCATTGAACTTTGATTTTCCGGACGAAGACATCATGGTGGTAACTGACTGTGAAGTACCTGGACCGGATGAAGGACCTGAGGAAGGATCCCGATGGTCTATGCATTTTGATGGAGCCTCCAATGCTTTGGGTAACGGCGTCGGCGCTGTAATCATATCTCCCAAGGGGACTCACACTCCACTCACCGCCCGATTATGTTTCAGCTGCACCAACAATATGGCGGAATATGAGGCATGTATCATGGGTTTACAAGCTGCAATCGATTTAAGGATAAAATTTCTAAGTGTCTTCGGAGATTCCGCTCTCGTGATCAACCAGATCAAAGGCGAGTGGGATACGAAACACCCGAATCTTATTCCTTACAAGGAGTATGTGTCGACCTTGCTCCCCCACTTTGAAGAGATAACTTTTGAGCATTTCCCCAGAGAGGAGAATCAGCTAGCGGACGCACTAGCCACGATGTCTTCAATGTTCAAAGTTAAATGGGACAATGAGGCTCCCCGAATCATTATCTGGAAGTTGGATGAACCGGCATACTGCTGTGAGCTCGAGGCTGAGAAGGTGACTGAAAAACCTTGGTATCACGAGGTGAAGAGGTACTTGGAAGCTCAGGAATACCCTGAAGGCGCATCCGTCAATGATAAGAAGTTCATGAGAAGGTTTGCTGCAAAATTCTTCCTCAGCAATGGCATTCTCTACAAACGGAATCATGATTCGACTCTGCTACGTTGTGTGGATAAGGCTGAAGCGGAGAAAATCATGATGGAACTGCATGAAGGTACATTCGGAACGCACTCCAGTGGACACACCATGGCTAAGAAAATCCTTCGGGCAGGATATTTCTGGTCCACAATGGAAGCCGATTGTTACCAACACTCCCGAACTTGTCATAAATGCCAGATTTATGCTGACAAGGTGCATATCCCTCCGGTTCCTTTGAATGTCCTAACGGCACCTTGGCCTTTCGCAATGTGGGGCATCGATATGATTGGTGAGATCCGACCAACGACATCCAATGGGCATCGCTTCATCTTGGTGGCGATCGATTACTTCATGAAATGGGTTGAGGCAGCTTCCTATGCCACAGTAACCAAGAGCGTCGTGGCACGTTTCATCCGGCATAATCTGATCTGTCGGTACGGCGTCCCGGAAAGAATCATTACGGATAATGGTACCAATCTCAATAACAAAATGATCACTGAACTCTGTGAAACAATTCAAGATACAACACCACAATTCTTCTCCCTACCGGCCGAAGATGAATGGGGCTGTAGAGGCAGCCAATAAGAATATCAAGAAAATTGTGCAGAAGATGACAGTGACCTATAAAGATTGGCACGAGATGTTACCGTTCGCTCTTCATGGGTACCGCACCTCAGCAAGGACATCAACCGGGGCAACTCCTTTCTCCTTGGTCTATGGCATGGAGGCAGTCTTGCCGATTGAAATCCAGATACCCTCTCTCCGGATAATGAAGGATGCAGACTTGAATGAAGATGACTGGATCCAGACTCGACTTGATCAATTAAATCTGATTGACGAAAAGAGGCTCACTGCTATCTGTCATGGTCAAACGTATCAGAAACGAATGATCAGGGCATTTAACAAGAAATTCAGACCGCAAGAGTATCGAGTTGGGGACCTGGTAATCAAACGCATCATCCTTCCTCGAAGTGATCCCCGGGGAAAATGGACCCCTACTTACGAAGGGCCATTTGTGGTTAAGCGTGTGTTCTCAGGAGGAGCCATGATCCTAACCACCATGGATGGTGACGACCTTCCTCACCCCGCCAATGCAGACATAGTGAAAAAATACTACGCATAAATAAAAGACCCGCTAGGTTGACATACCTAGGCAAAAATAAGGGCTTCCCGGCGAACCAAAAGGGTTCGGGCAAAAATAAGGGATGAAACGAAAAAATCTGTACACCCGGCAAGTCGAAAACCTGAAAGGGCGGCTTGGGCAAGAAAGGGTATCCCGGTGGACTGAAAACCCGAAAGGGCGGTCCAGGCAAAAGTTAGGGATAAAAGCGTAACACTATGTCTCATTGGATCACTTCGCATCCGGAATTCGGCATCAACTATCTGGCTCCAGATTTCGGCATTGACCAATCGGCTTCATCTTCAACTAAGCAGCAAAGCGATGAGATGTTCAAAGACATAAAGGCAATAGCAGAGTTGGAACCCAGTGGGATTGTTCACATAGCTATTTTGTTCCCTTTTTCAAAATTGTAAACTCTATACTATTTGGCGATATCCTCTTACTAGGATGTCAGTCTCTTGTACAAAAACGCCTATTCACAGGCAAAATTTAAATCAATACAAATTCACTTGTCCATACAAATTACCATTGTTTTCCTTTTTCTGTTTTGTCATGCAAAGAACGTCCAATGTTCATTTTTTGATATATGCATTTGACATTAAATTGCTGATTCATAAATGTTTACATATGAAACAAGAGATCGATTACAGGTGACATCAGAGACAAGGGGCAATGTGAAATTGTCTTAAGCAGTCCGGTTGTTTTATCTGCCAAGGCACCGAGGTAGGTTCAACTGAAGAATGTGGCCAAATCATCTCAACGCCCCGTAGAGTAAAACAAGGTTCAGTAATACTTTCCCCAAACGGAGTTGATCCCCCGTCGATCCCGAAAAAGCACAACATCCCCAGTAGATTCTACAAGCTTATCCCCTGCGAAGAACGGACGTCTCGCCCGAGTTTTATTTAGAGTTATTTCCTCACAAGGACTTATAACTGGGTTATCCTCAGCTAAAAGCCATGGAAGACCGCTCTCGGCCAAGTTCCTTCAATCCCCGGCGGAGTCTATCTTTGGTATTCCCAAGCAGAGTTTAGCTTTGGAGTTCCCCAGCGGAGTTTATCATCATTATCCTCAGCAGAATTCGTCGTTAAAGTCCTCAGCAGGCCTCTCATCAAAACTTCGGCCGAATATATCTTCCACAGAGCAATTCTCCAGCCGTTCGTCAAGGATTTATTTTCCTAAGATGAAATTACACTCATAAACATTTCACATTTTCATACATCTTACTTACATACATGACGAAACGCATACAACCTCTCATGTTGAACATCATGATATCATGCATATCATACATCATGACATTGCATACAACTTACGTTTTTTGCCTTTTCAGGAAAAAGACAATCCCAAAAAACAACTACCTTCAACTGTCACAATTCCAGATTCGATACCTGTATCTAGCCAGGGCACATCTGAGAGTGACCAGTTTCCAGATTCGATACCTGTATCTAGCCAGGGCACATCTGAGAGTGACCAGTTTCCAGACTCGACTCCTGTATCTAGCCAGGGCACGTCTGCAGAGTTCAAAGATTCGATTCCTGTATCCAGCCAGGGCACATCTATCAACTACAACATTTCCGGATTCGATTCCTGTATCCAACCAGGGCATGTCTGTTGACCACGTTTCCAGAATCGATTCCTGTATCTAGCCAGGGCACGTCTGAAGAGTTTGAAGATTCGATTCCTGTATCCAGCCAGGGCACATCTATCAACTACAACATTTCCGGATTCGACTCCTGTATCCAGCCAGGGCACATCTGTGAGCAACCGATTGTAGATTCGATACCTGTATCTAGCCAGGGCATATCTGCATAAAGAGACTGAAGATCAAACACATGTAACAAGCCAGGAAAACATCCTCCTTCCTCAAATATACAAGTTTCTCGCAAAGGAATCTCTTATGCGACCGACATTTCCAAATGGCATCTATAAGCCCATTCCCGACAAGGTTCTGTCACCTCTCCAAATGGCATCTATAAGCCCATTCCCGACACCACATTGTTGAGACTCCATCATGCGAGTGCAAATTTCCGGGCACTCTAGTGTCCAATCTCCTTTTACCCTCGAGTCACGAAAGGCAAACTTGCCAATCTAACTCTTCAGGTCCAAGAAGATTGAACAGGGGCAACTGTTGTACCCCAAAATTTGCCCTCCCATTTCCTCAACATTTTCTCATCACAAGACCTTTGAAGATCAAGATACAGTTAGGGTTTCCTCTGCTCAAGGCTTCTCCTTACACTGTGGACTCAAATTAGGGTTTGTGTTTGCCCAAGGATGTTTTGACCTAAAAAGCTCAAGATGACTTTCATGCTTCATGTTGGACTCCCAAGTTTACCTATACCAAGTTTCAAGTCTTGATTCCAAGTTTTACCCAGTCAATTGGACAGTTGACCTAGAAATCAGCTGTATTGGGAAAAAGTCATCTGTGGCCAATTGACAGTCAAACCTCATGAAATTTGATCCACATCAACATTATGAACTCACATGGACCATTTGATCAAGTTTGGATCACAATTCCACAAGAAATTTGATCAGATCATCAAAAGGGCAAAATGGTCATTTTTAGGGTTTTGACTGCACAAAGGCAATTTTTGACTGTTTGACCTAGCCAATGGCAAACCAAGCTCACATATGGCCTCAAGGACTCAATGGAGTTATCTTGACATGTTCATCAAGCTCAAAAGATCCCAAGTACACAAGATTGACAGTTGAATTTCCCAGTCAATTGATCAATTTTGACTGTATACTGAAAAGTCAAACTTTGACTTTTTGGTCAAAATCAAGAGTCAAGATTCATTTTTCATCAAAACATTCCAAATCATGAAACTTGTTCACCAAGAAATCTCAAAATGCAAATTAGGGTTAGAAAATGGAATTTTTCATAACTTAGAAATTTTCTAAGTTATGGAAAACCCTAATTTTTTCCCAACTTTACCCCATCTTTTCACCATGATCCATTGGGATTCAAACAAAAGTCAAAACATGAAAGTTGTAGCTTGTTGCATAATCTACAACTTTGATTCACAAAGTTTTCTCATTTGAAGCTTTTATCTCAAGTTATAATTTTTTGAATAAGGGCACTAAACCATCTTTTAACTTCGTGAAATTTGACCTATTTTGACAAGGTTTTCTACCCTACTTCAAGGCCACTTTTCATACCCTTCCACTTGGAATTTTGATTTGCATTTCAAATATGGATTGTAGTACACATTCCAAGCTTTCCAAAATGTCCAAGAACTCATCAAACAACCTCATAACTTGAGAGATTCGAATTTCACAAGTTGGCAAAAATTCACTTTTGTTCTTCATCAAAGCATGTTCATAAACTTGGCAAATTTGAACTCAGCATAGTTTGTGCTACTTTACAGGTCCTAAAACCAAATTACACTCCTTAATTTAATGCAAAACCAATGAATCAAGTTGTTATTCTAAGCCTTTGGTCATTACACAAGGAATTAAGCCTAAACTAGAAAAAGCATTATTTCCATTCTTGAAAAGAAGAACTTTATGTCAAGTTTGCAATCCAAGTGATACAATCAAGATCTTCTTGGCACAAGTTTGTGAGCAAATTGCACTGATCAAGGCAAGGGATAGCAGCATAGTTAGAGGGCATGTACTGACCTAGAAAGCAAAGTGGCATTTTGTAGCTTAAGTGTGAAGAAAAGTCCATAACTTATGCTAACTCTCATCTCAGCTTAGAAACAGAAGAACAAAGTTATCAAACACTTTTCATAGACCAAATCCAAGCTAACACACGAGCCTTTGCCATCTGAAGCACCCTCCATCTCAAAATTACCTCAAAACTGCACAAACAGGGGAGCCCCTGCAGTTTGAGTGCAAACTCCCAATCCCTTCAAGCATTTTGATTCAAACCTTTTCCTCTACCTTCCCTACAATATATGCAAGCTAACCATGTCCTAAAATCAGACCTGTAACACCTCCAAGCCACTTCACCATTTTCAATTTTCTGTTTTGCAGTTGGAGTTCACTAGCTCGATTCAGGGAGTTTCAAGACAAAGTAGGAATTGGAAAAGCATCCTTACACTTCAAGGAAGCTGTACAAGTCATCATTTCACTCTGAAACATCCTCCATTTCCCAGCTCGATTCCAACTGAACAGGTATATTCATGGAGTTCTATCTCTCTTATTAGGCATTGTTAGCTTTAGGTTTTTGAAGAAAACATGTCACAATCATAGCCCTGAACATGCTCATATGATTAGATTTCATTTATGTTTCGTGTGCTTAGAGAATTTCATGTCTGAACATTGATGAAAAGTTAGGTCAGAAAAGAGGGGGAGAGAAATTCTCCCTCATCTTAGAGAGATAGGTCAAGTTATTTATATGGTTGAAACCGTCTCTTCATGCTGAACATTTCTTGTGTTATGAGTTTTTGCTGAAAAGCCAAGAATCAGGAGTTAGACATTGAAGCAAGAGGCGCGCGTTTTTTCAAATGTTTGAAGCTGGAGGTTGAAGATAATGGTCAATGGGCTGGGCCTGTGTTATTTTGCTTTTCACACCATCTTTTTTAGTTTACACCCCCTTGAGCCCATTTGCTCATTTTTTAACATTTTTGACTTTTTCTTTTTTGGCTGACTTTGTTTATTTTTTCTCATGCCATTTAAAAATTAAAAATATTTTTTCCATCACTTTTTGCATTTATTGCATATTTATTTGTTTATTTTCTTTGTTTGTACATAAATATATATATATATGATTATTAGAATAAAAATGTAAAAATAATGTAAATACAATTTTTATTTTCATTTACTTTCTGAAAATATTTCACACAAAAAATATTCTTTTATTTATTTTATTAAAATATTAAATAAATATTTATTTTTGTATAATACATATTTAGGGTTTAATATATACATATATGTGATTATTAATATATTTAAGACAAAATATAAAAAATACTTGACTTTTTTTCATTTTTATTAATATTTGATACAAAATACCTTTTTTTTCACAATATACTTCATTTTATTTTATTTTTATAAATAATGAATAAATAGTTGTATTAAATTAATTAATACCTTTTTCTTTAAAAATTAGGGTTTTTTACCCTAAGTTCAAAATACTCAAAAATAATACATTTTTATTTTCTTTTCCCTTTTACATAAACCATACTTTTCTCATACACATAAAAACTTTCTTTTTGCATTTCACATATTTATTTAATTTACATTTAATTATGCATTATTTAAATTGCAAATATTCAATTGATGTAATAATTTAGATTTAAATTCTTGTCTATATCCCCATTTGAACATTTGTACCCCCCTTCCCATATTTGGTTTTGTAATAGCTTAGTAATTTTAGTTTCGCACTTTATTGCTTTCTAATGATAACATGCTAGAATTAGGGTTTGTATGCGAAAAACGATAAAAAATAGTTTGACCTAATGCAAGATAAACAAGCATGAAAATGGACACACAAATCACACTTGCCCCCCCCTAGGGTATTCCACTTGTTGCCTTCAAATGAATGGGCCATGTTGCATGTTAAGCTTCTTTGGGCAAAGCAAATAATTTTGAATGATCATAGTCCCTCGATAAAACTTTTCAAAAACAAACAAAAACAAATGATCAAGTCCCTTAGAGAAATTGCTCAAAGACATTTAACGCCGTTGCAATTATGGTCTAAAAACGATGACCCGCGCCTGTCCCTTTCACCTCCTAACACAAGGTTGCCCACCAAATACAATGGTGGAGCAAACTTGTTAAAAGGGTTAAAGCATAGCAATAGTCTTTTGAGAAATTTAGGAGTAGATAACCTCTTAGTTACTTGAATCAACTTGCAAAATAAAACACTTGCCTAATTTCAAAATCACACGTCACAACACTTTCAAAACAAAACTTTCAAAAACAAATGAAAACTTTTTCAAAAGACATACATCTTTGTATACATCCCCACATGGATCATTACAAAGGTTGCCACCACATTGGCCTCTTTTCAAAAACATTTTCAAAACCCACACACTCAAGCACCATTTAAAACAATTGAAAACAAAAGGCAAGTGATCTAAGCAAGTAACTAAGAGCCCATGGATAACCATGGATAGAAAGGGTGCTAATACCTTCCCTTTCTATAATCTACTCCCCGAACCCAAGAAAACATCTCAAAAGGTTTTTGCTGTGCTTTTTAACCTTTCCTTAGGATAAAATAAAAAGTCGGTGGCGACTCTTGCTAACCGCAACATTTGCGAACACAAACGCAAACCTCAAGTCAGTTCTCCCACCGTATCACAGAACTGGCGACTCTGCTGGGGATAACTTTTAAAGTGGAGTAACCTTAGGGTTTAGATCACCTTTGTTTTCAATTGCTTGCTTTGTTTGCTTTTACATTTTGTGGGCTTTGTATCGGAGCTTTATAGATCCTAACCCGGATCTGGGGAAACCCTTTTAGGTAGCAACAAGGCTGTGAGGGAACTGTGCGGGGTATACCGACATGGTTGAAACAGTCTGCTACGTTGATGTGGCACTTTGGTGTGTACCGGTAACCCTTGAGTTCAGTCAAGGAGAGTACGGGGCCGCCGCGTGGTGTCATGAAGCATCAACTGACCTTAGGAACCTTAATTGAACCATCTTGGCCTTTTTAGGGTAGTGAGATAACTGACTTTGGTGCAGTCCGAGGTTGGTTGATACTCGATACTACACTCAATTGAGGGTTGCTTTCCTGGAATATTTCGGTCGCCAGTTCAGTGGCTAAATCGAAACGATGAACAATGAAAGCAATCCAGTGATATTGGGACCTTTAGAACCCGGTTACTTTTGATAGGACAAGTTGAGCCCACCAAACTTCAAGAGGGTAATACCCAGACCCCATGCAGGCCTAAACTCTAAGGGTTTGTGTGACTTGTGTGCCTTACCATGATTGCCTTTGTGAATATTTATGGTGTATTTAATCATCACATCATTACATCATACAAACATCATGAGCATTGACTAACCATTTCAAGGGTTTCGAATCTTCATCTTTGTTCTTGTTTTATAGGACATGGAAACTGCTCGCAGAAAGACAATTCAGATTGGCCTTGTAAAGATCCCTCCTCAGCTTAAGGAACTTCTGTCCAGGATTCCCGAGGGTTCTTCATTCAGTGAGAGACATGGAAGACTCATCAGCTTGGTTAACACCAACATTGAGGAGGACTTGATAAAGGTCCTGTTCCAATTCTTTGACCCTCTGCATCACTGCTTCACCTTCCCGGATTATCAGTTGGTGCCTACATTGGAAGAGTTCTCCCGACTTCTGAAGGTCCCTATCCTTGATCAACTACCCTACAATGGTACGGAAGAGGAACCCAAGCTTGAAGAGATTGCTAAAGCCTTGCACCTACAGACATCTGACCTCAAAGGACATTGGGAAGTTAGAAGCGGTATTAAAGGGTTCTTAGCCAGATTTCTGTTTGAAAAAGCTCAAGAATGTTGGAACTCCCTTGACCTACGAGCTTTTGAAGAGGTTATGGCCCTCCTTGTCTATGGTTTGGTGTTGTTCCCTAATCCAGATCAGCTTATTGATATCAGTGCTGTCCAGATCTTCATGACCAAGAATCCTATACCTACGTTGCTGGGGGACATCCTTCACTCATGTTACACTCGAACCATGAGAAGAAGGGGTGTCCTTATGTGTTGCACTCCTCTCCTGGGAAGGTGGTTTATTTCGCATCTTCCACAATCAGTTTTGAAGAACGAGCGGGGTTTGAGATGGTCACAACGGTTAATGGCTCTCACGCATGCAGATATACATTGGTGTCCTAGGTCCAGAGAAGACGTCACTATCATTGATCGTTGTGGGGAGTACCCTAATGTTCCTTTATTTGGAATCAAAGGAGGTATTACCTACAACCCATGCCTGGCTTGGAGACAGTTTGGTTATGCTCGGAGGGATGGCCCTCATGACATGTTAATTCCTGACATAGTTTTCGACTTCGACAACGATACTCAAGGACTTCGTCAGAGATTTATCAGAGCTTGGAGGATGCCAAGTAGGATAGACAGCAAGACATTGGGGCACCGGAACTCCATCCCGTTGGAACCTTATCTCAAGTGGGTGCGAGCCCGCTCCCAGAAGTTAGTAATGCCTTATCCTCACATGCTTCCTGTGATCAAAGAACCAGTCTTGGAAGGAGAAGCATCCTACACCATTCAACATCCTGACATGCCCACCTCCTGGGAAGAAATGCAGAAGAGCTGGGCCCAGCTTAAGGAAGAACGGAATTCTCTTGAGACCAGTCTACATGCTAGTGAAAAGAAGGTCCTGGAACTCACCCGCCTGCTGCACGAGGAAAGGAATCTCAACACCTACATCGCGCCAAAGAGGATGCGCAATGTTTTTTTATCTTAAGGAGTTATTTTGTAATATTTGGCCCATGAGGCATTTATGTACTAACGAATTTCTCCTTATTAATATGATGTGCGTTCCTTTTTGTCTACAACAAATTTTGAATATTCTAAATCCTTGAATGCATTGCATACACACGCATTCCATTGCACCATATGCATAGCAGGTACCCTATTTCGCAGGTTGCTTAATTTTCTTCGCTGTTTGTGTGAACAGTCATCATGAATCCAGAGTCCTCCAGTGAGCAAGCAATCAAGGCCCTTCAGGCCCAAAGTGCACAGTTTCAAGAGATGGTCCTAAGCCTAGCCCAAGGTCAGCAAGAGTTGAAGACTCTACTCCTGAAGAAGAAGAAGAAAAAGAGGACTGCATTGTTCAACACCGGACGCCGATTTGGGAACACACTCCACAATGAAGCTGATCCAACCACTTCTTCTGCTGAAAAAAACAGTCCCCAAGGGGGAGGAGCTCCTAGTCCCGCAGTCTCCGACAACGAGACGGACTATAACGACGAACAATACCCATCTGCTGCTGACAGATACAAGCAATTGGAGGACCGCTTGAGCGCCATGGAAATTCAAAATGTGCCGGGACTGGATTTCGGAGATTTGGGGTTATCTTCTAGGGTAGTCATTCCACACAAGTTTAAGGCGCCTGCCTTCGCCAAGTATGATGGGGTCTCCTGCCCAAAGCTGCATCTAAGGTCGTACGTAAGGAAAATTCAACCTTACACGGCGGATAAGAACCTCTGGATTCACTTCTTCCAAGATAGCCTTTCGGGGTCACAACATGAATGGTTCTACCAATTGGATGGAGCTAGCATCCGACACTGGGAGGATTTGGCAACCGCATTCTACAGACAATACCAATACAATTCTGATCTCGCTCCTACGCGTACCCAGCTTCAGGGTATGTCTCTAGGAACGGGTGAAGGGTTCAAAGAGTACGCCCAAAAATGGAGAGATTTGGCTGGCAGGGTGCAGCCTCCATTAACTGATCGAGAGCTGGTTGATATGTTCCTTGGGACGTTGTCTGGTCCGTTTTTCAATCATTTGGTTGGTAACTCCTTCGCTGGATTCACAGATTTGATATTAACGGGAGAAAGAATTGAAGCTGGCATCAGGTCAGGCAAGATACAAAAGGCTGCCTCTACAAGTGCTGAGAAGAGGCCATTTAAGAAAGAAGCAAGTGCCGTCTATGGTCCTAGAAGACAAGTCAAGCCCGAAAGTCGCCAAGCCGTCAATGCTTTGGTCATCTCCAAACCTGTTGCTGCTCCTCAGCAGTACAACCAACAAAGAAGTGAAAGGCCCAAGAGGCAGTATACCCGACTGAGTATGACATTATCTCAAATTTTACCCCAACTGTTATCCACCAACCTGGTGACCCTCAAAGAAGCTCCTAAGGTCGTCAACACTGTGTCTCCTAAATACAACCCAAATGCCCGGTGTGCTTATCATTCTGATAGTCCCGGGCACACTACTGATGATTGCTGGGCCTTAAGAAACAAAGTGCAAGATCTGATCGACGCAAAGGAAATTCAGTTTGAAGCGCTAGAAAGACCAAATGTTGTAACGGATCCTATGCCCCAGCATAGGGTAAATGCCATTGAGGAAGAAGTGTATGCTGTTTCGATAGATGAAGTTGTTACCCCTCTGAAGACTGTTAAGAAGAACCTACTGCGGGCCGGTTTATTTCCGGGTTGCGGTGAAGGTTTCCTGTGCTGTGCTATTTCCCTATCTGATTGTCCCTTGCTAAGGTTAGGCATCCAAGGCCTAATGGATAGCAAGGAGATTCTATTCAAAAAGACCGCTGTTCAATTGGTTCCGATGAAAGAAGTTTCTGTGATTACCATCTTCAAAAATCCAATCAAGGCTCCCCCGAAGAAGCCTATTCAAATCTTGACAGTTGCGCCTGTGATCATTACTATTCCGGGACCCCTCTCCTACGTATCTGATAAAGCTGTCCCCTGGCATTATGGGGCAGACGTATATGTAAATGGAATCAAGCAAGAATTCGACGCTAGTGCCAGTATCTGCGATATCACTGGTCCAGCCAAGGTCACCCGCAGTGGCAGGCTCTTCTCGCCTGACATTGCGCCGCCCGCTATTCGAAAACCCCTCCTCATAAAACCTACAAGTTTACCTAGTCCTGTTGCTGATCAAATTGTCTCCCCTGCTGCCGAGTCATCAAATGCTCGGGGCAAAGGGATTGAAGAAGAGCCTGCCCGGATGGAGGCGCCAATACCCATAAATGCTGAGGCCTCCCGACAAGAAATGGAGGAGATTCTGAAAATAATAAAGAAAAGTGATTTTAATGTTGTCGAGCAGTTGGGGCATACACCCTCCAAGATCTCCCTGCTCTCCTTATTGCTATGCTCCGAGGCCCATGCTAAGGCCTTGATCTCATTTCTCAAGACGGCCCATGTGCCGCAGGAGACGTCTGCAGTCCAGTTCACTGACTGCATAGCGAATCTAACGGCGGACAACGGCTTGGGTTTTTCAGATGCTGACCTGACCGCAAAAGGGAGAGACCACAATGATGCCCTGCATGTCTCTATTGAATGCAGGGGCACTACTCTGGCACATGTATTGGTGGACACCGGTTCTTCCTTGAATGTTCTTCCGAAAAAGGCTTTAGATCGTCTGGATTATGAAGGCCTGGAGTTGAAACCCAGCAATATCATCGTCAGGGCCTTTGACGGTTCCAAGAGGATGGTTCATGGAGAGGTTAACATCCCTATTCGTGTGGGCTCTCAAGTGTTTGACTCTACCTTTTACATAATGGATATACGTCCATCGTATTCTTGTCTGTTGGGTCGACCTTGGATCCATAAAGCTGGGGCGGTGACCTCCACCTTGCACCAAAAGCTGAAGTATCCCGTCAGGGGGAAGATCGTCACTGTGCAAGGAGAAGAGGAGTATATGGTGAGCCATTTGAATTCCTTCATGTACATCGAGATGGACAGAGAGTTTATTGAAACCCCCTTCCAACATTTTGAGGAGGTGCATCCAATTTCAGCAGCTGCAGAGACAATAGCCGAAGAGTTTGATTCCTTGAAGATGGGTTCCCTAAGGGATGCCCGGGCTGTGGTTCAGAAAGGCAATTGTGCACACTGGGGTCAGCTTCCTGACTTCACTCAGAAGAACGACAAGTTTGGGCTAGGCTTTACTGCAGAGGCTCAGAAGGCGGTGCGTAAAGAGAAGATCGGAAAGGCTCCGGTGTTTATTTCCAGCTCAAGGGTGAACGCTATTGAGGAAGATGCGGAAGAAGCGGAGTTTGATAGTTGGATCTACCCGACTGCCAGCAACGGACCGAGCAACTGGACGGCAAAGGATTTTACCCCTATCACATTTGTCACGCAGTAATTGATCTCTTTTGATTTCCAAATTTGTAACAAACAATATGTTAAAACTTTGTTGGCTCGGTGTCCTGCCCGGGGCATCGTAGCTCCATTTGTGAGGGCTTTTTGTATGACATTTTCATATATCATCAATCAAAACATTGGACGTTTGTTGCATTTCAAATCTTGTGCTCTTTTTCTTTCTGTGTTATACATATTGCAAAACAGCTATATTTACACACACTCACTTATACAGGTTTCAATCCACTCTGGATCTCACTGGTAACAGCTCTGCTACCGCCAGTTATGACTTCGAAAATCCGATCAACTTGGCCGAAGACGAAGGTGAAGATGATTGCGAAGTGCCTGGTGAACTCGCAAGACTGCTACTCCAGGAAGAGAGGGCTATTCAACCACATGAAGAGCTTGTGGAAACAATTAACTTGGGTACTGAGACAGATAGGAAAGAGGTCAAGATTGGTGCCAATCTAGAGCTCAGCGTGAAGCAACGATTAACCCAGATGCTACAAGACTACATGGAGATTTTTGCTTGGTCCTATGAAGATATGCCCGATTTGGATGCCGACATTGTAGTTCACCATCTGCCAACCAAGGAAGACTGCCCTCCAGTAAAGCAGAAAGTCCGACGGATGCGACCAGAGATGTCTGAAAAGATCAAGGCCGAGGTTATGAAGCAGTTTGATGCCGGGTTCCTTGCAGTGACTTCTTACCCTCAGTGGGTTGCCAATGTTGTGCCAGTACCGAAGAAGGACGGTAAAGTCAGAATGTGTGTCGACTACAGGGATTTGAACAGGGCCAGCCCCAAAGATGACTTCCCCCTACCTCACATCGATGTCCTTGTTGACAATACAGCTCAACACAAGGTGTTCTCCTTCATGGATGGTTTTTCAGGGTATAATCAGATTAAGATGGCTCCAGAGGATATGGAGAAGACTACCTTCGTGACTCAGTGGGGCACCTTCTGTTATAAGGTCATGCCATTCGGATTGAAAAATGCTGGGGTAACCTATCAACGTGCCATGGTTGCTTTGTTTCATGATATGATCCATCATGAAATTGAGGTATACGTTGATGACATGATTGCAAGGTCTCAAACTGAGGAGGAGCACCTTGACCATCTGAGGAAGTTGTTTGACCGACTCAAGTTATACAAGCTGAGGTTGAATCCCAACAAATGCACCTTTGGGGTAAGATCCGGAAAGTTGCTAGGTTTCATTGTAAGTGATAAAGGTATTCAGGTGGACCTTGCCAAGGTAAAAGCCATACAAGAGATGCCGACTCCAAAAACAGAAAAAGAAGTCAGAGGTTTCCTAGGACGACTGAATTACATTGCCCGATTCATCTCACATCTAACTGCTACTTGTGAGCCAATCTTCAAATTACTGAAGAAAGATCAAGTGGTACGCTGGAATGATGAATGTCAGGCCGCCTTTGAAAGGATAAAGGAATATCTCCAAGAGCCACCCATTCTTATGCCACCGGTGGAAGGAAGACCTCTGATACTATACTTGACAGTGCTCGATAATTCAATGGGGTGTGTGCTGGGGCAGCATGACGAGTCTGGCCGAAAAGAGCACGCTATTTATTACTTGAGCAAAAAGTTTATCGACTGTGAGTCTCGTTACTCACTGCTTGAGAAAACTTGTTGCGCTCTTGTATGGGCTGCTCGCCGGCTGAGACAGTATATGCTGACTCACACTACTTTATTGATCTCAAAGATGGATCCCATCAAGTACATATTTGAAAAGCCCGCTCTGTCTGGGAGAATAGCGAGATGGAAAATGATCTTGACAGAATATGATATCCAGTATACAACTCAGAAAGCAATTAAGGGAAGTGTACTGGCTGATCATTTGGCACACCAACCTGTGGACGATTACCGATCATTGAACTTTGATTTTCCGGACGAAGACATCATGGTGGTAACTGACTGTGAAGTACCTGGACCGGATGAAGGACCTGAGGAAGGATCCCGATGGTCTATGCATTTTGATGGAGCCTCCAATGCTTTGGGTAACGGCGTCGGCGCTGTAATCATATCTCCCAAGGGGACTCACACTCCACTCACCGCCCGATTATGTTTCAGCTGCACCAACAATATGGCGGAATATGAGGCATGTATCATGGGTTTACAAGCTGCAATCGATTTAAGGATAAAATTTCTAAGTGTCTTCGGAGATTCCGCTCTCGTGATCAACCAGATCAAAGGCGAGTGGGATACGAAACACCCGAATCTTATTCCTTACAAGGAGTATGTGTCGACCTTGCTCCCCCACTTTGAAGAGATAACTTTTGAGCATTTCCCCAGAGAGGAGAATCAGCTAGCGGACGCACTAGCCACGATGTCTTCAATGTTCAAAGTTAAATGGGACAATGAGGCTCCCCGAATCATTATCTGGAAGTTGGATGAACCGGCATACTGCTGTGAGCTCGAGGCTGAGAAGGTGACTGAAAAACCCTGGTATCACGAGGTGAAGAGGTACTTGGAAGCTCAGGAATACCCTGAAGGCGCATCCGTCAATGATAAGAAGTTCATGAGAAGGTTTGCTGCAAAATTCTTCCTCAGCAATGGCATTCTCTACAAACGGAATCATGATTCGACTCTGCTACGTTGTGTGGATAAGGCTGAAGCGGAGAAAATCATGATGGAACTGCATGAAGGTACATTCGGAACGCACTCCAGTGGACACACCATGGCTAAGAAAATCCTTCGGGCAGGATATTTCTGGTCCACAATGGAAGCCGATTGTTACCAACACTCCCGAACTTGTCATAAATGCCAGATTTATGCTGACAAGGTGCATATCCCTCCGGTTCCTTTGAATGTCCTAACGGCACCTTGGCCTTTCGCAATGTGGGGCATCGATATGATTGGTGAGATCCGACCAACGACATCCAATGGGCATCGCTTCATCTTGGTGGCGATCGATTACTTCATGAAATGGGTTGAGGCAGCTTCCTATGCCACAGTAACCAAGAGCGTCGTGGCACGTTTCATCCGGCATAATCTGATCTGTCGGTACGGCGTCCCGGAAAGAATCATTACGGATAATGGTACCAATCTCAATAACAAAATGATCACTGAACTCTGTGAAACAATTCAAGATACAACACCACAATTCTTCTCCCTACCGGTCGAAGATGAATGGGGCTGTAGAGGCAGCCAATAAGAATATCAAGAAAATTGTGCAGAAGATGACAGTGACCTATAAAGATTGGCACGAGATGTTACCGTTCGCTCTTCATGGGTACCGCACCTCAGCAAGGACATCAACCGGGGCAACTCCTTTCTCCTTGGTCTATGGCATGGAGGCAGTCTTGCCGATTGAAATCCAGATACCCTCTCTCCGGATAATGAAGGATGCAGACTTGAATGAAGATGACTGGATCCAGACTCGACTTGATCAATTAAATCTGATTGACGAAAAGAGGCTCACTGCTATCTGTCATGGTCAAACGTATCAGAAACGAATGATCAGGGCATTTAACAAGAAAGTCAGACCGCAAGAGTATCGAGTTGGGGACCTGGTAATCAAACGCATCATCCTTCCTCGAAGTGATCCCCGGGGCAAATGGACCCCTACTTACGAAGGGCCATTTGTGGTTAAGCGTGTGTTCTCAGGAGGAGCCATGATCCTAACCACCATGGATGGTGACGACCTTCCTCACCCCGCCAATGCAGACATAGTGAAAAAATACTACGCATAAATAAAAGACCCGCTAGGTTGACATACCTAGGCAAAAATAAGGGCTTCCCGGCGAACCAAAAGGGTTCGGGCAAAAATAAGGGATGAAACGAAAAAATCTGTACACCCGGCAAGTCGAAAACCTGAAAGGGCGGCTTGGGCAAGAAAGGGTATCCCGGTGGACTGAAAACCCGAAAGGGCGGTCCAGGCAAAAGTTAGGGATAAAAGCGTAACACTATGTCTCATTGGATCACTTCGCATCCGGAATTCGGCATCAACTATCTGGCTCCAGATTTCGGCATTGACCAATCGGCTTCATCTTCAACTAAGCAGCAAAGCGATGAGATGTTCAAAGACATAAAGGCAATAGCAGAGTTGGAACCCAGTGGGATTGTTCACATAGCTATTTTGTTCCCTTTTTCAAAATTGTAAACTCTATACTATTTGGCGATATCCTCTTACTAGGATGTCAGCCTCTTGTACAAAAACGCCTATTCACAGGCAAAATTTAAATCAATACAAATTCACTTGTCCATACAATACCATTGTTTTCCTTTTTCTGTTTTGTCATGCAAAGAACGTCCAATGTTCATTTTTTGAATATGCATTTGACATTAAATTGCTGATTCATAAATGTTTACATATGAAACAAGAGATCGATTACAGGTGACATCAGAGACAAGGGGCAATGTGAAATTGTCTTAAGCAGTCCGGTTGTTTTATCTGCCAAGGCACCGAGGTAGGTTCAACTGAAGAATGTGGCCAAATCATCTCAACGCCCCGTAGAGTAAAACAAGGTTCAGTAATACTTTCCCCAAACGGATTTGATCCCCCGTCGATCCCGAAAAAGCACAACATCCCCAGTAGATTCTACAAGCTTATCCCCTGCGAAGAACGGACGTCTCGCCCGAGTTTTATTTAGAGTTATTTCCTCACAAGGACTTATAACTGGGTTATCCTCAGCTAAAAGCCACGGAAGACCGCTCTCGGCCAAGTTCCTTCAATCCCCGGCAGAGTCTATCTTTGGTATTCCCAAGCAGAGTTTAGCTTTGGAGTTCCCCAGCGGAGTTTATCATCATTATCCTCAGCAGAATTCGTCGTTAAAGTCCTCAGCAGGCCTCTCATCAAAACTTCGGCCGAATATCTCTTCCACAGAGCAATTCTCCAGCCGTTCGTCAAGGATTTATTTTCCTAAGATGAAATTACACTCATAAACATTTCACATTTTCATACATCTTACTTACATACATGACGAAACGCATACAACCTCTCATGTTGAACATCATGATATCATGCATATCATACATCATGACATTGCATACAACTTACGTTTTTTGCCTTTTCAGGAAAAAGACAATCCCAAAAAACAACTACCTTCAACTGTCACAATTCCAGATTCGATACCTGTATCTAGCCAGGGCACATCTGAGAGTGACCAGTTTCCAGATTCGATACCTGTATCTAGCCAGGGCACATCTGAGAGTGACCAGTTTCCAGACTCGACTCCTGTATCTAGCCAGGGCACGTCTGCAGAGTTCAAAGATTCGATTCCTGTATCTAGCCAGGGCACATCTATCAACTACAACATTTCCGGATTCGATTCCTGTATCCAGCCAGGGCATGTCTGTTGACCACGTTTCCAGACTCGATTCCTGTATCTAGCCAGGGCACGTCTGAAGAGTTTGAAGATTCGATTCCTGTATCCAGCCAGGGCACATCTATCAACTACAACATTTCCGGATTCGACTCCTGTATCCAGCCAGGGCACATCTGTGAGCAACCGATTGTAGATTCGATACCTGTATCTAGCCAGGGCATATCTGCATAAAGAGACTGAAGATCAAACACCTGTAACAAGCCAGGAAAACATCCTCCTTCCTCAAATATACAAGTTTCTCGCAAAGGAATCTCTTATGCGACCGACATTTCCAAATGGCATCTATAAGCCCATTCCCGACAAGGTTCTGTCACCTCTCCAAATGGCATCTATAAGCCCATTCCCGACACCACATTGTTGAGACTCCAGCATGCGAGTGCAAATTTCCGGGCACTCTAGTGTCCAATCTCCTTTTACCCTCGAGTCACGAAAGGCAAACTTGCCAATCTAACTCTTCAGGTCCAAGAAGATTGAGCAGGGGCAACTGTTGTACCCCAAAATTTGCCCTCCCATTTCCTCAACATTTTCTCATCACAAGACCTTTGAAGATCAAGATACAGTTAGGGTTTCCTCTGCTCAAGGCTTCTCCTTACACTGTGGACTCAAATTAGGGTTTGTGTTTGCCCAAGGATGTTTTGACCTAAAAAGCTCAAGATGACTTTCATGCTTCATGTTGGACTCCCAAGTTTACCTATACCAAGTTTCAAGTCTTGATTCCAAGTTTTACCCAGTCAATTGGACAGTTGACCTAGAAATCAGCTGTATTGGGAAAAAGTCATCTGTGGCCAATTGACAGTCAAACCTCATGAAATTTGATCCACATCAACATTATGAACTCACATGGACCATTTGATCAAGTTTGGATCACAATTCCACAAGAAATTTGATCAGATCATCAAAAGGGCAAAATGGTCATTTTTAGGGTTTTGACTGCACAAAGGCAATTTTTGACTGTTTGACCTAGCCAATGGCAAACCAAGCTCACATATGGCCTCAAGGACTCAATGGAGTTATCTTGACATGTTCATCAAGCTCAAAAGATCCCAAGTACACAAGATTGACAGTTGAATTTCCCAGTCAATTGATCAATTTTGACTGTATACTGAAAAGTCAAACTTTGACTTTTTGGTCAAAATCAAGAGTCAAGATTCATTTTTCATCAAAACATTCCAAATCATGAAACTTGTTCACCAAGAAATCTCAAAATGCAAATTAGGGTTAGAAAATGGAATTTTTCATAACTTAGAAATTTTCTAAGTTATGGAAAACCCTAATTTTTTCCCAACTTTACCCCATCTTTTCACCATGATCCATTGTGATTCAAACAAAAGTCAAAACATGAAAGTTGTAGCTTGTTGCATAATCTACAACTTTGATTCACAAAGTTTTCTCATTTGAAGCTTGTATCTCAAGTTATAATTTTTTGAATAAGGGCACTAAACCATCTTTTAACTTAGTGAAATTTGACCTATTTTGACAAGGTTTTCTACCCTACTTCAAGGCCACTTTTCATACCCTTCCACTTGGAATTTTGATTTGCATTTCAAAGATGGATTGTAGTACACATTCCAAGCTTTCCAAAATGTCCAAGAACTCATCAAACAACCTCATAACTTGAGAGATTCGAATTTCACAAGTTGGCAAAAATTCACTTTTGTTCTTCATCAAAGCATGTTCATAAACTTGGCAAATTTGAACTCAGCATAGTTTGTGCTACTTTACAGGTCCTAAAACCAAATTAAACTCCTTAATTTAATGCAAAACCAATGAATCAAGTTGTTATTCTAAGCCTTTGGTCATTACACAAGGAATTAAGCCTAAACTAGAAAAAGCATTATTTCCATTCTTGAAAAGAAGAACTTTATGTCAAGTTTGCAATCCAAGTGATACAATCAAGATCTTCTTGGCACAAGTTTGTGAGCAAATTGTACTGATCAAGGCAAGGGATAGCAGCATAGTTAGAGGGCCTGTACTGACCTAGAAAGCAAAGTGGCATTTTGTAGCTTAAGTGTGAAGAAAAGTCCATAACTTATGCTAACTCTCATCTCAGCTTAGAAACAGAAGAACAAAGTTATCAAACACTTTTCATAGACCAAATCCAAGCTAACACACGAGCCTTTGCCATCTGAAGCACCCTCCATCTCAAAATTACCTCAAAACTGCACAAACAGGGGAGCCCCTGCAGTTTGAGTGCAAACTCCCAATCCCTTCAAGCATTTTGATTCAAACCTTTTCCTCTACCTTCCCTACAATATATGCAAGCTAACCATGTCCTAAAATCAGACCTGTAACACCTCCAAGCCACTTCACCATTTTCAATTTTCTGTTTTGCAGTTGGAGTTCACTAGCTCGATTCAGGGAGTTTCAAGACAAAGTAGGAATTGGAAAAGCATCCTTACACTTCAAGGAAGCTGTACAAGTCATCATTTCACTCTGAAACATCCTCCATTACCCAGCTCGATTCCAACTGAACAGGTATATTCATGGAGTTCTATCTCTCTTATTAGGCATTGTTAGCTTTAGGTTTTTGAAGAAAACATGTCACAATCATAGCCCTGAACATGCTCATATGATTAGATTTCATTTATGTTTCGTGTGCTTAGAGAATTTCATGTCTGAACATTGATGAAAAGTTAGGTCAGAAAAGAGGGGGAGAGAAATTCTCCCTCATCTTAGAGAGATAGGTCAAGTTATTTATATGGTTGAAACCGTCTCTTCATGCTGAATATTTCTTGTGTTATGAGTTTTTGCTGAAAAGCCAAGAATCAGGAGTTAGACATTGAAGCAAGAGGCGCGCGTTTTTTCAAATGTTTGAAGCTGGAGGTTGAAGACAATGGTCAATGGGCTGGGCCTGTGTTATTTTGCTTTTCACACCATCTTTTTTGGTTTACACCCCCTTGAGCCCATTTGCTCATTTTTTAACATTTTTGACTTTTTCTTTTTTGGCTGACTTTGTTTATTTTTTCTCATGCCATTTAAAAATTAAAAATATTTTTTCCATCACTTTTTGCATTTATTGCATATTTATTTGTTTATTTTCTTTGTTTGTACATAAATATATATATATATATATGATTATTAGAATAAAAATGTAAAAATAATGTAAATACAATTTTTATTTTCATTTACTTTCTGAAAATATTTCACACAAAAAATATTCTTTTATTTATTTTATTAAAATATTAAATAAATATTTATTTTTGTATAATACATATTTAGGGTTTAATATATACATATATGTGATTATTAATATATTTAAGACAAAATATAAAAAATACTTGACTTTTTTTCATTTTTATTAATATTTGATACAAAATACCTTTTTTTTCACAATATACTTCATTTTATTTTATTTTTATAAATAATGAATAAATAGTTGTATTAAATTAAATAATACCTTTTTCTTTAAAAATTAGGGTTTTTTACCCTAAGTTCAAAATACTCAAAAATAATACATTTTTATTTTCTTTTCCCTTTTACATAAACCATACTTTTCTCATACACATAAAAACTTTCTTTTTGCATTTCACATATTTATTTAATTTACATTTAATTATGCATTATTTAAATTGCAAATATTCAATTGATGTAATAATTTAGATTTAAATTCTTGTCTATATCCCCATTTGAACATTTGTACCCCCCTTCCCATATTTGGTTTTGTAATAGCTTAGTAATTTTAATTTCGCACTTTATTGCTTTCTAATGATAACATGCTAGAATTAGGGTTTGTATGCGAAAAACGATAAAAAATAGTTTGACCTAATGCAAGATAAACAAGCATGAAAATGGACACACAAATCACACTTGCCCCCCCCCCCCCCCCCCCCTAGGGTATTCCACTTGTTGCCTTCAAATGAATGGGCCATGTTGCATGTTAAGCTTCTTTGGGCAAAGCAAATAATTTTGAATGATCATAGTCCCTCGATAAAACTTTTCAAAAACAAACAAAAACAAATGATCAAGTCCCTTAGAGAAATTGCTCAAAGACATTTAACGCCGTTGCAATTATGGTCTAAAAACGATGACCCGCGCCTGTCCCTTTCACCTCCTAACACAAGGTTGCCCACCAAATACAATGGTGGAGCAAACTTGTTAAAAGGGTTAAAGCATAGCAATAGTCTTTTGAGAAATTTAGGAGTAGATAACCTCTTAGTTACTTGAATCAACTTGCAAAATAAAACACTTGTCTAATTTCAAAATCACACGTCACAACACTTTCAAAACAAAACTTTCAAAAACAAATGAAAACTTTTTCAAAAGACATACATCTTTGTATACATCCCCACATGGATCATTACAAAGGTTGCCACCACATTGGCCTCTTTTCAAAAACATTTTCAAAACCCACACACTCAAGCACCATTTAAAACAATTGAAAACAAAAGGCAAGTGATCTAAGCAAGTAACTAAGAGCCCATGGATAACCATGGATAGAAAGGGTGCTAATACCTTCCCTTTCTATAATCTACTCCCCGAACCCAAGAAAACATCTCAAAAGGTTTTTGCTGTGCTTTTTAACCTTTCCTTAAGATAAAATAAAAAGTCGGTGGCGACTCTTGCTAACCACAACATTTGCGAACACAAACGCAAACCTCAAGTCAGTTCTCCCACCGTATCACACCTGTGCTTTTTTCCTTTCCTTGTTGGATAAAATAAAAGTCGGTGGCGACTCTTGCTTACCGCGACATTTGCGAATACAAAATGAAAACCAGCATTCCTAAAATAGTTTCGGTTCTGCCACCGTATCAGAGAACTGGAGACTCTGCTGGGGACTTAAATAAGTGGGGTATACCTTAGGATTAGTTCATCATGAATTGCTTCTCTTGTTTGATTTGATTGCTTTACTTTTGAGGGTTTTGAATTGCGAGTTACTATAGGTCCTAACGAGGATCTGGGGAACACCTTTTAGGTAAGTAGAAATAAACGGTGAGGTAATTGTACAGCGTAGACCGATACAGTTGAAGTAGTAGCTACATTGATATGGCACATTAGTTGGTACCGGTATCCCTTGTGGAGGAACAAGGAGAATACAGGGCTGCTATATGGGTCGTTAAGCATCAACTTACCTTAGAACCTATAGTTGACCAACTTGGCCATAGGAAGTAGTGAGATAGCCGGCCTCGGTATAGAGCTGAGAACTGGTTGATACTCGATACTACACTCATTGAGACCATACTCTCGAGATAGTTCCGACCACAAGAAAAGATTGCGTGAGCTGAAACCATGAATGATGGAGGATGGTCAGTGATATTGAGAACCTCTAGAACCCGGTTAATATTATTAGGACAGGTTGAACCAACTGAACTTCAAGAGGGTAGTACCTAGATTCCATGCAAGCCTAAACTCAAGGGCTATTGTGTGACTTGTTTGCCTTTACCATGTTTGATACCTGCTATACCTGTGTGTGTTTTATCATGACATCATGAATCATGACATAGAATGCATATTTCATTATACTAACCATTTCAAAGACCAAGGGGATTCATCTTTGTTCTGTTTTGCAGATCATGGCTTCAGTACGCAAAAATACCATTCGAGTCAAATTCGTGCAAATCCCTACTCAGCTCAGAGAGTTGGTCTCAAAAGTTCCTGATACTTCTTCATTTGTTAGAATACATGGTCATCTCCTTAGCCTGGTCACTTCAAAGTTGGATGAGCAAATGATGAGCGTGTTGTTCCAATTCTTTGATCCGTTGCATCATTGTTCCACCTTCCCAGATTATCAGCTAGTCCCTACTTTGGAGGAGTTTTCTGATTTACTGGGTATATCCATCCTCGAGCAGACACCCTTCACAGGTTTGGAGGAGGTTCCTAGGCCAGAGGATATTGCTTCAGCCCTACATCTAAAAAGGTTTGATGTAGTGTCCAACTGGGAGACGCGGAGTGGGGTTAAAGGTTTCTTGACTAAGTTTCTGATGGATCAAGCTCAACAGTTCTGGGATAACTTGGATTTTCAAGCATTTGAATACATCTTGGCTCTCCTCATATATGGCTTGGTTCTTTTCCCAAATCCAGATTCCTTCATAGATGTGAACACAGTTAAGATCTTCATGTCTCGTTATCCAGTGCCTACTCTTCTGGGTGATATCCTACATGCTCTCTATACTCGTACTGTGCGAAGAAGGGGGACTCTCATGTGTTGTACGCCGCTGCTGGCGAGGTGGTTTATTTCGCACCTCCCCAAGTCTGTATTGAAGAATGAGGAAGGTGTAGGTTGGGCTTACAGAATCATGTCTCTTGCTCATACAGACATCCTTTAGAGTTCTAAAGATATGGAAAGGGTAGCTGTCATTGATCGATGTGGGGAATACCCTAATGTACCTTTGCTTGGAATTAGAGGGGGAATAACCTACAGTCCTTGCTTGGCTCTACGACAGTTTGGTCGCTCTCGGAGAGGCGGTCCTCATGAGCTACTCCTTACAGATATTGTCTTTGACTACAAAGGGGACGTTAATGAGCATCGCTGAAGGTTTATACGAGCCTGGGGCATGGTGAACAGATCTGACCCTCAAGAGCTAGGAATAAATGCTTCTCTCCCTATTCAAGCTTATCTCGAGTGGGTTCGAGCCCGCGCTCAAAAGATGGGGATGCCATATGAAACTGTTTTGCCGGTGATTGTAGAGCATACTAATGAAGAAGGTGTTCCTTATACAGTCCTTCATCCCTATATGCCTACTGATCTTGGGGCATTGAAGATATCTTGGATCCAGTTGAAGGAATAAAGGGATACCTATCGGGAGAAGTATCATGAACAAGAGAGGAAAATCTTGAAGCTCACAAGGCAGCTTGAGAATGAAAGGACAATTAATGATTATGTAAGCACGAAGGGAAAACGACCATGGGATTTCTGATGTCTTTTTATTATTTCTAGTCTAGATTTGCTTTTTAGTTTATTTCTTTTGTAACGCCTTGAAGGCATTGTTAAACATTGTTACAAGTTTTAATATAATAAAGTGTGTTTTATTTTTGTTTACAAATTTGAATCTCCCAATGTCTTTGAAATCATTTCATACGCATTCCATTACCATGCACCTCATTACAGGTACCATTATAGGTTTCTTATCTTCTTCTCTATTTATTTCAGCACAGAATGTCTTCTGAAACACCTACCGATCAAGCCATCAAAGCTCTTCAGGCTCAGAACGCTCAATTCCAGGAGATGTTCTTGAACTTGGCTAAAAGTCAACAGAATTTGAAGACTCTCATCCTGAAGGAAAAGAAGAAGAAGAAGAAGGTGGTCCTGCTGAATATGGGTCACAGGTTTGGGAATAGATTGCGACAGGAAGCTGATCTATCTCATTCATCTTGAGGAGGACAGAATCAAGAGGAAAGAAAGGGTCATAGCCGTGTGGTCTCTGATAACGACACTGATTTTAATGACGAACAATACCCTCCTGCTGAGGATAGGTACAAATAACTTGAAGACCATCTGAGTGCTATGGATATTCAGAAGGTTCCCGGGTTGGACTTCGGAGATTTGGGACTGGCATCGGGGGTGGTGATCCCTCACAAGTTTAAAGCTCTGATCTTTACTGAGTACGATGGAGTGTCCTGCCCAAAACTCCATCTCCGCTCATACGTCAGGAAAATTTAACCCTACACTGCTGATAGGAATCTATGGGTGCATTTCTTTCTAGATAGTATGTCAGGGACTCAGCTTGAATGGTTTTATCAATTGGAAGGGGCTAATGTCTGTAACTGGGAGGACCTTGCTGCTGCTTTTTACAAGCAATACCAGTATAATGCCGACCTTTCTCCCACTCGTACTCATCTTCAGAGTATGTCCATGGGTTCAAGCAAAGGTTTTAAGGACTACGCTCAGAAATGGAGATATCTAGATGGGAGAGTCCAACCCCCTCTGTCTGATAGGGAGTTGGTGGATATGTTTCTTGGGACTTTGTCTGGTCCATTTTTCAATCACTTGATCGGTAGTTCATCATCTGGGTTTACTGAATTGATTATGACTGGGGAGAGGGTAGAAGCTGGTATCAGAAGTGGCAAGATACAGAAAGGTGCTTCATCAAGTACAAAAAAGAAGCCTTTCAGGAAAGAAGCTAGTGCAGTTTACAGTTCAAGGAGCCAAAACCGACCTGAGCACCGCCAAGCAGTGAATGCGGTGGTTATATCAAGACCTACAGTTGCCCCACAATGCAACAATCAGCAAAGAGTGGATAAGCGGTAGAGACAGTATACTCGGCTTAATATGACCTTGTCACAAATTCTACCATAACTGTTGAAGACCAACCTGGTAACTCTGAGGGAAGCCCCGAAGAATCCCAGCACCACATCTCCGTTGTATAATCCGAACGCCCGTTGTTCCTATCACTCTGATAGCCCAGGTCATGATATGAACAACTACCGGGCTTTGAAGAATAAAGTGAAATACTTGATTGAGGCTAAAGAAATTGAGTTTGACACTCCAAAGAAACCCAACGTCATACCTGCTCCTATGCCCAAGCATGGTAATGGAGTAAATGTTGTGGATGATGATTCATTTGTGACCTCTGTGGAATACATTTCTACTCTGTTGATGACAGTAAAGAAGAATCTATTATCGGCCAGTTTATTTCCGGGCTGTGGAGAAGGTTGCCACCTATGTTCCATCCTACCTGCTGGTTGCTATTTACCGAAATCAGGTGTTCAACGCCTGATGGATAACAAAGAGATCTTGTTCGAGAAAACTTTGATTCCGTTGATTCTTGTTGAAGATATTTCCATCATAACCATTTCTGCCAATCCTTCCAAGGCTTCCTCGAGAAAGCTTGTTAGGATTACCTCTGTTTCGAGAGTTGCTCCATTGATTATTATTATTCCTGGTCCTATCCCATACACTTCGGATAAGGCTGTCTCGTGGCACTATGGGGCCGATGTGTATTATCATGGGATCAAATAAGACTTGAAGATTGAAGAGGCTGATGCTGATGTCAGCAATATTGTCGGGTCTAGCAAAGTCACCAGAAGTGGAAGACTCTTATCTCCCCATATTTCTCATCTGACTGTTCAAAAGCCTGTTGCCATTCCATCCGTCAGTATGTCAGCTACTGTTCCAATTCTTACTCCAGTTGTCACCCCTGTCGTCGAGTCATCCGACACTCGGGGCAAAGAAGTTACAGGCGGGCCTGCCCAGATGGAGGCGCCTAGGAAGATCGTCGTAGAAACCTCTAAGCAGGAGATAGAGGAAATTTTAAAGATTATCAAGAAAAGCGACTACAACATAGTCGAACAACTGGGGCAAACCCCGTCGAAGATCTCCATGTTATCTTTATTGTTGTGCTCAGAAGCCCATGCAAAGGCTTTAATTGCTTTCCTTAAAACTGCACATGTGACGCAGGAAACATTTGCTGATCAATTCAAAGACTGTGTAGCTAGTTTGACCACTAACAACGGGTTGGGATTCTCCGACGCAGATCTGACTTCCAAGGGAAGAAATCACAATGATGCTCTGCATGTCTCGATCGAGTGCAGGGGCACTACTTTGGCCTATGTGCTGGTTTATACTGGGTCCTCATTGAATGTTTTACCCAAGAAAGCATTAGATCGGTTGGATTGTGAAGGGTTGGTTCTGAAGCCAAGTAATATTGTGGTTAGGGCCATTGATGGGTTCAAAAGGATGGTGCACGGGGAGGTGGACGTCCCTATTAAAGTTGGCTCTCAGACTTTTGCATCTATGTTCTATGTGATGGATATCCGACCATCTTATTCTTGTTTGCTGGGTCGCCCGTGGATTCATAAGGCTGGGGCAGTGACTTCTATGCTCCATCAGATGTTGAAATATCCAGTAAAAGGGAAGATTGTTACGGTCCAAGGTGAGGAGGAGTACATGGTAATTCATCTTAATTCCTTTCGGTATGTGGAGATGGATGGGGAGTTCATTGAAACCCCATGTCAGAACTTTGAAGAGGTTACTCAGACTCTAGCGTCGACTAAAATTGCTGCTGAAAAACCTCTGATGAAGATGGCTTCCCTCAAGGACGCCAGGGTTGTGATTGAAAAAGGTGGGTGTGCGAATTGGGGCAAACTCCCTGACTTTGCACACAAGACTGACAAGTTTGGTTTGGGTTTTACTGCAGAAGCTCAAAGGGCTTTTCGACGTGCACGAATTGGAAGACCTCCTCTACCCATCAGCAATCCAGGAGTGAATGCAATTGAAGATGATGAAGAAGAGTCAGATTTTGACAATTGGATTTACCCGACTACCAACGGTGGCTTGAATAATTGGACGACGAAGGACTTCGTGCCCGTTTATTTTATTACACAGTAATAAACTTTTGTTTTGAGATTTGTAACAGATAATTTGAAACTCTACGGCCTGGTGCCTTGCCCGAGGCACTGTGGCTTTGTTTGTGAGGGCTTATCATTTGTCATTTTCATATATCATCAATAAAACATTGTACATTTTCTCGCATTACAAATTTTACACTCCTTGTTTTTCCTTTCTCTTTTGCACTTTATCAAAACAACTATTTGTCTTACACACACTCACATATCATAATACAGGTCCATATCCACTCTGGATCCCATTGGTAATGACTCTGCTACTGCCGATTATGACTTCGAAAATCCGATCGACCAAGTCGAGGACGAAGGTGAGGATGATTGTGAAGTGCCTGGGGAACTTGCTAGACTGTTACTTCAGGAAGAGAGGGCCATATAGCCGTATGAAGAGCCAGTGGAAACAGTAAATCTGGGTATAGAAGAAGACAAGAAAGAGGTCAAGATCGGTGCAAATTTGGAGCCTAGTGTCAAGCAACGGTTGGTACAGATGCTACGTGACTATGATCTTAGCTTGTTCTTATGAAGATATGCCTGGGTTGGATACTGATATTGTGGTACACCGCTTGCCAACCAAAGAAGATTGTCCTCCAGTAAAGCAGAAAGTCCTCCAAATGCGCCCAAAAATGTATGAGAAAATCAAAGCTGAGGTCATGAAAGAGTTTGATGCCGGTTTTCTAGAAGTTACTTCTTACCCGCAGTGGGTTGCCAATGTGGTTTCTGTGCCCAAGAAGGATGGTAAGGTTCGAATGTGTGTGGACTATAAGGATCTGAACAGGGCGAGCCCCAAGGATGATTTCCCATTTCCTCACATCGAGGTTCTGGTTGACAACACCGCACATCATAAGGTCTTCTCCTTTATGGATTGTTTCTCCGGTTACAATTAGATTAAGATGGCTCCCGAGGACATGGAGAAGACAACTTTTGTTACGCAGTGGGGCACTTTCTGTTACAAGGTAATTCCTTTCGGGTTGAAGAATGCTGGGGCAACTTATCAGCGCGCCATGGTTGCTTTGTTCCACGACATGATTCACCATAAGATTAAGGTATACGTTGATGACATGATTGCAAGATCCCAGACTAAGGAAGAACACCTTGACAATCTTCAGAAGCTATTTGACAGGTCGAAGACGTATAAACTGAGGTTAAACCCAAACAAGTGCACCTTCGGGGTGAGGTCTGGTAAGCTGCTGGGTTTCATCGTTAGTGATAAAGGTATTCAAGTGGATCCTGCAAAGGTGAAGGATATACAGGAAATGCCAGCTCCCCGAACAGAAAAATAAGTCAGAGGCTTTTTGGGACGGTTGAATTACATAGCCCGGTTCATTTCACATCTGACTGCTACTTGTGAGCAAGTCTTCAAGCTGCTGAAGAAAGATTAAGTAGTAAAATGGAATGATGAATGTCAGGCCGGCTTCGAAAGGATCAAAGAATATCTCCAAGAGCCACCTATTCTGATGCCTCCAGTTGAAGGAAGACCTTTGATCTTATACTTGACAGTACTCGACAATTCAATGGGGTGCGTGCTGGGGCAGCATGACGAGTCTGGTCAAAAAGAGCATGCTATTTACTACCTTAGCAAAACTTTTACCGACTACGAGACCCGATACTCGTTGCTTGAGAAAACTTGTTGTGCTTTGGCATGGGCTGCTCGCCGGCTGAGACAGTATATGCTGACTCACACTACCCTATTGATATCTAAGATGGACCCAATCAAGTATATCTTCGAAAAGCCCGCCTTGTCTGGAAGAATAGCAAGATGGAAGATGATCTTAATTGAGTACGACATCCAATACACAACCCAAAAAGCAATCAAGGGGAGTGTTTTGGCAGATCATTTGGCGCATCAGGATGTAGACGACTACCAATCCATGAATTTCGAGTTCCCGGATGAGAACATCATGTTGGTGACTGACTGTGAAATACCTGGACTGGATGAAGGACCTGAGGAAGGATCCCGATTGTCTATGTACTTTGATGGAGCTTCAAACACTTTGGGTAATGGCATTGGCGCCATGATCATATCTCCTGAAGGCTGTCATACTCCGTTCACCGCCCGATTATGTTTTAAATGCACCAACAATATGGCGGAGTATGAAGCGTGCATCATGGGCCTGCGAGCAACTATTGACCTAAGGATTAAGTTCTTGAGGGTATTTGGAGATTCTGCTCTCGGGATCAGTCAGATCAAAGGCAAGTGGGATATGAAACACCCAAATATTATTCCTTACAAGGAGTATGTACTGACGTTGCTCCCACACTTTAAGGAGATAACCTTTGAACATTTCCCCAGAGAGGAGAATCAGTTAGCGGACGCGCTAGCTACCATGTCTTTTATGTTCAAGGTCAGGTGGGACAATGAGGCTCCCCGGATTACCATCGAGAGGTTGGATGAACCCGCACATTGCTGTGACATCGAGACTGAAGAGGTAGCAGATAAACCCTGGTTTCACGAGGTAAAAAGGTATCTTGGGGCCCAAGAGTACCCCGAGGGTGCATCTGTTAATGACAAGAAGTTTATGAGGAGGTTCGCTGCGAAGTTCTTCATCAGTAATGGTATCCTTTACAAGCGTAATCATGATTCAACCTTACTGCGATGTGTGGACAAGAACGAGGCAGAAAGGATTATGGCAGAATTGCATGAAGGTACTTTCGGGACTCATTCCAGTGGAGATACCATGGCGAAGAAAATCCTACGGGCAAGATATTATTGGTCTACTATGTAAGCCTACTATTATCAGCATTCTCGGACCTTTCATAAATGCCAAGTCTATGCTGATAAGGTGCACAAACCTCCAGTTCATCTGAACATCTTGACAACTCCTTGGCCTTTTGCAATGTGGGGCATCGATATGATTGGCGAGATCAGACCTACTGCGTCAAACGAGCATCGTTTCATTCTGGTGGCTATTGATTACTTTACAAAGTGGGTTGAAGCAGCTTCCTTTGCTACAGTGACCAAGAGTGTCGTGGCGCGGTTCATCCGACACAATCTGATTTGTCGATACGGTGTACCAGAGAGGGTCATTACGGACAATGGTACAAATCTCAACAATACAATGATCATCGAGCTCTGCAAACAGTTTAAGATACAGCATCACAACTCTTCTCTCTACCGGCCGAAGATGAATGGGGCTGTTGAAGCGGCTAATAAGAACATCAATAAGATTGTGTAGAAGATGACAGTGACATACAAAGACTGGCATGAGATGTTACCATTCGCTCTTCATGGGTACTGTACCTCAGCGCGGACGTCAACAAGGGCAACACCCTATTCTTTGGTTTATGGCATGAATGCAGTCTTACCCATTGAAGTCCAGACACCCTCTCTTTGGATTATGAAGGATGCAGGTTTCAGCAAAAACGATTGGATCCAGACCCAGCTTGATCAGCTGAACTTAATCGATGAAAAGATACTTACTGCTATTTGTCATGGTCAGACGTATCAAAAGCGGATGATCAAGGCATTTAACAAGAAAGTCAGACGACAAGAGTATCAAGTCGTGGATCTGGTGATCAAGCGCATCATACTGCCACAAGGTGATCCCAGGGGCAAATGGACCCCTACGTATGAAGGGCCATTTGTGGTTAAGAACATTTTCTCAGGAGGAGCTATGATTCTAACTACCATGGATGGTGACGACCTTCTTCACCCTATCAATGCAGACATAGTGAAAAAATACTACGCATAATCAAAGACCCGCTAGGTCGACTGGCCTAGGCAAAAATAAGGGCTTCCCGGAGAAACAAAAAGGTTCGGGAAAAAATAAGGGATGAAAATGAAAAAACTGTACACCCAGAAAGTCGAAAACCTGAAAAGGCGGCTTGGGCAAAAAAGGGTATCCTGGTGGACTGAAAACCCAAAAGGGCGGTCCAGGCAAAATTAGGGATCAAAGCGTAACACTATGTCTCATTGGATCATCTTGCAACCAGACTTCAGTATCGACTATCAAGCTCGGACGAAACCGATTAATATGATCTACTTTCAACCAAGTAGCAAAGTGATGAGACGCTCAAAGGTATAACGACAATAGCAGAGTTGGAACCCAGTGGTATTGCTCACATAGCTGTTTTTCTTTGTTTATCACAAATTGTATAATTCATCTTTCGGCGGTGTTCTCTTACTAGGACGTCAGCCTCTTGTACAAAAACGCCCATTTACAGGCCAACTTCAAAATCAATGCAATTCATTTTCACAAAGAAATTTCAAATTATTTTCCCTTTTTTTTTTGTTTTGCAAGAACGTCCAATGGTTCATTTTTGATATATGCATTTGAAAATAATTGTTGCTCATAAATATTTACATACAAAAGAAAAGACGATTACTCGTAATGACAGGAACAGGAGCAAACATAAATGTCCAAACCTTACAGTTACTCTATTCACCAGGTACAGGGATAGACCTAACTGGAGAAAATGACTAAAATGCATACATTCCCCGCAAAGTAGGAAGTACCAGAACACAATATTATCAACTCTCCCCAACTGAGATTCACAATCGCGAGTGGGTTGGTAAGATTCTCCCCAAGCAGAGTTCATCTATCGCCAACAATGGAAGACCATTCCCAGTGGAGTTTATTTCTTCCACAAGCAGAAACTTTATCCCCGACAGAGTTGATCATCACCAGCAATGGTAATCCATTCCCAACCGAGATTATTTCTCCAAATCAGCGGATCCTCAACAGAGTATCTCTTCCCCACAAAGTTATTTTCTCACCAGTTTATTCTCCAGCAGAATTATTCTCCTGCCAAGTTATTCCCATAACATCTTCGGTCGTTATCCTCAGCGAGCAAAACTCTTTCATTCTCCAACAGCAATCCGAGATTTACTTTCCCCCAGCTAGAGAACATCATAAAAACATTACACATCCATACATCATGACATGCATATACGCACCATACAACACAATCTCATTTATTTTGAGAACATCATTGCTTGATACATATCATGCATTACATACAACTAACCTTTACCTTTCAGGAAAACTACAATCAAATTCTCACAAAGTTCAAGCTATGAAGCCCAGGTACGACCGGATAGTATCTTGATCTCTCCATCATATTGTGAAGCCCATAGAATGACCAGATAACAGTATCAGAATACCGCGAAGCCTGGATTACGACCAGATAGTGGTATCTTTTAAACAAGCTATGAAGCCCGGATAATAGTTTAATCCCCAGCAAGCTGTGAAGCCCGAATTACGACCGGATAGCAGCTCAGCAAGTACCATGAAGCCTGGGCTATGACCAGATAGTGGTATATCATAAACACAAGCCGTGAAGCCCGGATTACGACCGGATATCAGCTCAGCAAGTACCATGAAGCCTGGATTACAACCATATAATGGTAGAAGACGTTGTGAAGCCTGGATTACGACCATATAGCATCCAAGAATACTACAAAGCCTGGATTACAACCAGATAGTGGTATATCTTTAAATCAAGTTATGAAGCCCGGATTCGACCAGATAATACCTTGATTTCCCCGAACACCATGAAGCCTGGATTCAATCGGATAATGGTATAAGACGTCGTGAAGCCTGGATTACGACCAGATAGCGGTATGAAACATCGTGAAGCCTGGATTACGACCAAATAGCGGTAAAGAACACTGAAGCCTGGGTTACGACCAGATAACAGTGAGGGACACTGTGAAGCTTGGATTTCGACCAAATAATAGTTCACTCGACCAATTATTATGAAGCCTGGAGTCGACCGGATATTAGTAGGCCTTAAAACCAAATGGAAGCCCGGATACGACTGGATAACCACTTGATTTCTTCTGAATCCTGGATTTCGACCAGATAAGAAGTGAGGTATTATGAAGCCTGGATTCGACCAGACAGCAGTACAGAACACCATGAAGACTGTATTCGACCAGATAATGGTATGAAACATCGTGAAGCCTGAATTATGACCAGATAGCGGCACAAGACACTGCGAAGCTTGGATTTCGACCAAATAGCAATTTTACATGGACAATTACTAAGAAGGCCGGGGTCGAACGAATATTAGTGTGCCCTAAATCCAAGTTAAAGCCCGGATACGACCGGATAACAACTGAATTCCTTTTGAAGCCTGGATTACTACCAGATAAGAATTGAGAAATTGCAAAGCCTGGATTACGACCGGATAGAAAGTTTAATCTCCTCTCCCTAGTAAGTCACGGTAAATCCTGGATTAAGACCAAATAGCAGTAGATCTTATCACTATGAAGCCTGGATCACAACCAAATAATAGTTCATTTTCACCTCTTCGACCAAGAGACGATTCACCAAGTAGAATAACGGACGACCGAAGCTCCTAAAATTCTATTTCCCCAAAACAAAGAACAACATTCCCCAGCGGAATCTTCCTCAAACAACAGGTATACAAGCTCTCGCTAAGGAATCTCTTATGCGATCGACACTCCTTCGGATGGCATCTTTAAGCCCATCTCCCATCATCAATCTCCAAATGGCATTTGTAAGCCCATTCCCGACATCACAAGACAAATACAACTTCATGCGAGTGCAAATTTCTGGACACTCTAGTGTTCAATCATCTTCAACCTTCGGATCACGAAAGGAAGATAGCCAATCTACATCCTCAGATTTAAAAAGATTGAACAGGGGCAGCTGTTCTACCCCAAAATTTTCCCTCCCATATTTCTCACTACATTTCAAGTGATGTCTTCAAATTGCTCAAGGAAGTCCAAGGATTAACCAGATAAACTCCCTCCTAAGGCAGTCTACCTCAAATTAGGGTTTCATGTTGCATCAATATACTTGAGTCCAAGGGATCCAAAATGCTCACCTTTTTCCTAATATGTTCTCAAGATCATCCAAGTCAAGTTTAAAGCCCTACAGACAAAGTTTGCTCAATCAATTGCTCAAAGGCCTGAAAATCGACAATGCTAGGGCAAAAGTCAACTGTGGCCCACATACAGTCAAACTTCAAGATTTTTGGTCAACATCCTCATTTTGAAGTATCATTCATCATTTTATCAAGGTTTGATCATGATTCATCAAGGATTGCCCATAATTCATCAAGAACCAAAAGTTGCTAAATTATGGTTTTGTAGGAAAAGTCAACTTAACTTTGACCAAGCATAGATTTCTCATATTTTATGACAAATGACCCATCCAAAGCTCATTTTGAAGAGGATGCAATTCCATACAATTCATCTTCTGCTCCCAAGTTCAAAATATCCCCTCACAAGAAGTTATGAATTTGGACATTATAGGTCATTTTGAAAATTCAACAAAAACACCTTTTTTGTCAAATCTTCATACATGAACATGGAATACCAAATTGATATTAGACCAAAAGGTTTGCTTAGAGGACATCTCAAGCTTTCTAAAAAGTCCAATAAAACCTTCAAAGAATCAAAATTGAGGAAGTTATGCATTAGTGAAGTTTACCTTTTTTGCAAAATTGAAAAAAGTCAACTATGCCTAAAATTGCAATTTTTGCTAAATGGGCTTAACTTTTTGCACTTGTTTTGAGTTGGTAGCATGGTCCACGAGCCCTATCTCTGTCCACTTGTCATTATATTATTTTTATTATTTATTTTGATTTTTATTTGAATTATATCAATTTAAATCAAAACAAATCATAGAAAATCTAAAAACATTGAAACCTCAAGATATTGTGCATGTTTCAGGTCTTATATCCAGTTGGCAAAAGATTGAATTCGTGCAAAGCCTTGGTGTGCACAAAAAGATTTTGTTTGGCCTATTTTTGGAAGTATCTTCAAGTGAATCAAATCCAAATCAAAAGCTATAATGGAGGAAGATTGAGATCATGTTTGCAACCCTAATTCATTCATTGATATATATTGAACAATGGCATACCTAGAGAAGGAGGGGAGAGAGGCGCAAGAACAAGAACCAAACTTGATAAAAAAACACAAAAGTGCTGAGTAGAATTCATATTTCCAGTCAATTACAAGGCCTCCTGACCATCTCATTCACTTCATGGGAGTGCAAGTAGGCAGTACCAATCAAAAACAAGCACGCTAGTGCCCAAAATTCGTCACCACGACTCCCACGGTTTGCCCATATTTCCAAAACTGAATCTTTTTATTCTTGCACATTCATCACATTCTAATCACATATTCTTGTTCACCATCACATTTGCAAGCTATCTGGAACGTTTAATTGCATTTTTATGGACTGTATGAGATTTCACCATTGCTAGGTTTTGTTGCTTCGTTTTAGGGTTTTTGTGTGTAGGTAAAATTGGCCCTCAAGAAGGGCATCATCATGCTCAGCAGGCCAAGACGAATCAATCCATGGACTTAGATTTTATTTATCTTGCTTGTGTTTTATTTTAACAATCACAGGGTTTGTAGCTACAGACGTACGTCCATAGGTAAAAGTCTTTGACTTTTACCAACGGAGAGAGGACATGGATGACTGGCGTGGCACTACCATATTGGCTTATTTGAATTCTGGAGCCTTTTTCCACTAACTTGCATATATTGTATATTATCATTATTTATTATTCTATGTACAAATAGAATACGTAGCTTAGTTGGCATTGGTGTAGGGGGAAAACGCTTTCGGGCCTGGGTTCGAATCCCAGGCCCCCCAATTCTTTCATATTATTTTCTTTCATGTGCTCAGGCGTGTATACAAGGCCAAGGACCACCATGCGCCCTCATCATCCAACCTGCCAAGTGTCCAGGAGGCCAGATCTGAAGGCCATCAATGAAGGATCATCATGGGCCTCAATCAACGCACAGCGGGGAATCTGGCAAGTCAATATGGATCAAGTTCTATTGGGCCCATAATCTACTATTTACACCCTCCAATTCACCAATTTCAGGCCCATATCTCTTTTCCTTTGTTATTTTTATTTTCTTAATTCATCATTTAAATTATTTTTACTAACATAAAATAATAATTCTTTTTATCAAAAATCACAAATAATATTTTCATCCAATTAGATTTAGGTTTATTATCAAAAATTAATTAATCTAATTAGGTTATTTAATTTTAGGTAACTTTAATTATTTTGTGAATAAAATTAAAAAAACAATTAGAATAATTAGGGTTTTTGTTTCTAACTTAATTATATTTTCTTTTTTCTTAAAATAACCAAAAACATAAAAATAGGTTAATTTAAGTCATTTTCTTTAATTAATTTAATTACTAATTATTTTTGTATATAACTTAAAAACCTAATTCTTTTTCTTAAAAAATAGTCAAAAACAACGAAAATATTTTCTTTCTTTCAATTAGGTTAGACGGGGTCAAAACCCTAATTCCTTATCATTCTTAATTTCCTCGCTCGCGCTTTATTATCTTATTTTTACCATATTAATGTAATTGCTCACAAGTTGTAATAGATTAATTAGGAATTTTACTTTCATTTATCGTTCTTTTTCTATGGGTTGTTTTTGGCTATGTAAATACCCAAAGCCTTGTAATAGCGTAGCTTTACTTTCTGCACTTTAAATTCCACAAAATATTAACTGTTAGATGTATAGATAATAGGGATGCATGACAAGAATGTATGATTAACTTTAAAACGGTTAGCAAACCCTAAATGTGCAAAGATAATAAACTTGAAATTGAATCATTCGCACATGTGCACTCCTAGGGTATACTCCCACTTCGATTGCCTTCGGTAAACGATCATTGAGTATAGGGTATTTTAGTGGTCGCTCTTTTGTCTCAAAGATCAAAGTTGCCTCGAAAAGGTTGCCTCAGAATTGTTGCCTCAGATATTGATCTTAAGACATTAGGGTTATTACTAAGACGTCCTAACATTGCTTTAGTGATCGTACGTCCCTTTCGAATTGACCCTCAAACTCCAAAGATGGTGCTACCTACTCACTAATAGTAGGATAGCGCTGTCTAAAGGAAACAAACATAGAACAATTCTTTTTCGAGTAGGTAGATTAGCTCTTAAGTACTTGCTCAAAAACAAACAAACCTTTTTCACACTTACACTCCTTTTCAAACAAAGTTTTCAAAAAAAAACACTTCATAACACTCTTGAAGACAGAAGCAAGGGTTAAATCGAAGTAAAACAAAAACTTTTCAAATCACACAAACACACAAAGAAGCAATTTTCAAAATGATGAGCAAGTACCTAAGAGCCCGTGGAAAACCACAGATAGAAAGGGTGCTAATACCTTCCCTTTGTATAATCTACTCCCCGTACTCAGAAAATCTCGAAAAAGGAATTTTCCAGTGCTTTTTTCCTTTCCTTGTTGGATAAAATAAAAGTCGGTGGCGACTCTTGCTTATCGCGACATTTGCAAATACAAAACGCAAACCAGCATTCCTAAAACAGTTCTGGTTCTGCCACCGTATCACAACCCTGTTTTTCTAAATTTGATTACTGTGATTCACGCATCATGAACATGTTTTAATGGCATATATGTGTTTGTTATCATGTTTGCAATGTATTGGTTATGTTTAATTGATGTTTTAACGCGTATGCTGACAATTTCCATGGCTAGGGTTTGAAGCCATGTTTTGGGGATTCTTGATACAGGAAAAATTAGGCCAAGAATTGGATATTGGGATGATCGTGACATCATGACCGGTTGAACCATGGTCTTCAATTCCATTTATATTACGTTTTGTGAATTTTTGAATTGTACAGGTTTCTAGCCATGGAAGTTTGTCCGTAGGTATAAGTTATATACCTAACACGATGGTTCCAGGAAGAAGAAGATATGTGTTAGCCAGCCATTGGAGCATTTGAATTCGCGCGAGTTTGAGTCAGTTTGATTGGTTTTCATATATTATGGTTGATTGTTATTATACTAACAAATAAAATGCGTAGCGCGGCTGGCAACGAGGCATTGGTGCTAAGCATAAGGACATGGGTTCGATCCCAGGTCCCAGTGTTCTCTTTATTTTATTTTCTCTCAACAAATATCTCCCACTCAGGCGCCTACCATACACCCTTGTGTCCAACCACTTGATCAGCCTAGCATGAGATCTAACGCACTCTAGATGAGAGACCATAATATACCCTCAAGTCAATGCCACAAGAAATCATGCGTTGACTAGGCTTGCAGGGCTATTGGGCCTGGAAATTCAGAATCACACCCCCAATTGCTAACAACATACAGGCCCCGTTTGTTTTTCTTTCTATTATTTTTTTAATTTCTTTAATTATTTCCTTTAATTTTTTTAATTAATTAACACAAATTTTTTTCTATTAAACTAAAAAATTACAAAATACATAATTAGGTCTTATTTATTCAAATTAATATTTTTTGAAAATAAATTAGGTTAATTAGTTTTATTTGATTACTTGTTTTAATTAAAATTAATTAGAAACTAGGTTTTAAATCTTGTAATTAAATTGTTTTTTTTTCTCAAATAAAAACCACAAAAATACATAAAATCTTATTTACAAGATATTTTATTTTCTTGAATTATTTAATTTAATTTAAATTAAGTTAATTTCAATTGCTTTTTATAATTAAAAAATGATTAGAATTAGGGTTTTAGTTGTGCATAATCTAATTAAGTCTTTTCTCAAAAAATAATTTATATATTTTTTTCAATTAGATTTTTAGGGTTCTCAATTTTTCTCGCATTTAATTTGCCGTGTGCATTTTAATTTGTTTTATTATTATTGTAACTGTTTCGAGGTTGTAATAGTAATTAGGGTTTTAAGGTTCCGCATTTTTATTTTCCGTCAAGATAATTATGTAACTGTCAAAGCCTTGTAATAGATAGGTTTATTTCTCACACTTTAAATTCCGACAAACATTTAACTGTCTAGATGTATGCTAATAGGATTGTATGGCAAGAATATCTGAAAATTAAAACGGTAGATCACCTAAATATGCAAAGACTAAATAACTGAAACAATTCACATGCACATATTCACTCCTAGGGTTTACCTCACTCCGGTTGCCTTTGGTAAAACAGTCATTAAGCATAGGAGATTTTAGTGGTTGCCCTTCAGTCTAAAAGATCAAATTGTCCCATTCGAATGTTGCCTCGAAAATGTTGCCTCGGAAAGATTTTAAGACTCTAGGGTTACTACTAAAGTTTTCTAACTGTTGCTTTAGTGAATGTATTTGTCCCTTTCGAATGTCCCTTACAAACTCCAACAACGGTGCTACCTACTCCTTAATAGTAGGATAACGCTGTCTAAAGGAAACGAGAATAGACAATCTTTTTTTTCAAGTGGGTAGATGATGGGGTCTGCGATCGACTTAATGTTTGATGGTATCTTAACTGCAAGCGCACAGCCTATCGGGGTAGTAATAAAAGATTGTCGAATCCACAAGGAGTTTGTAATCACGCTAGTGTTGTAAAACAGGTTGGTTTAGCTAAGGCGGAAATTGTCACGTTGGTTTTGGGAAGATTAAGGAAGGTAAATTAATTGATTTTAAAGTAATTATAAAATGAAAGGTCGGTATGTAATAGAGTCGACCTAAGGGATCTAATCGGACCTAGGCATATAAGGATGGTCAACTTGGTTTATCTGTAGAATTAATCAGTTTAAAAACCCTCAACTCACACTTTCATGGTCTTATCTTGGATTATACGTCTAAAGCCCTATACCTGCTTTCGCTAGCCTATAAGTGTTTAGAAGTATTTTTTGGAAACTTAATTAATTCTAATTTGGTTTAAAGCGCTTTCACTGTATTTAAATCAAATGCCTAACTTTAGCTATCCGGTTAAAAACCTCACACTTTCGTGGTCTCGATCTAACCTATTTACTCTTCTTACTTTCGTAACAAATATTTTATTATTAAGCATAAAAAGTTATAACCAGAGTTAAGTTGATTAAAGTTTTAGCCTAAGTTTGATAGATGCCTAATGTCTCTTACTATCCCATACCGACACTAAAGGTTTAGCTAGCCATGGAAATTAAAATAAACATACTGTAAATAAAAGCAAACAAATATAAATTGGACATTATAAATAATAAATAACAAGCATGCATTAATTAATTAATTAAAATGAATTTAATACAATTGCAAAATAAAAACCTGACAGTAAAGCCAATACTTCAATCCTTCTTCCACAAACTGGAAACTCGGACTTGGTATCGGGAGTATTGCAAATTCTGAAGCTTGAATGATAAATCTTAAACTAAAATAATAATTCCCTAATGTTGGAAATTATTATTTGGACAGTGGAATTAAAAGAATTGAAATAAACAAATGCTGGAAAATGATAACTGAAATAATACTGGTTTTAATTTTGGCAGAGCTTCGGCACAAATAAGCTGTAATAAACTCTGTACTTTTAATTTTCAATATTGAGGTATTTATAGAAGAATAAAATATGGCAGTTGGTTTGAAAACTTGTAACTCAGTCTTCCTTCAAAATCTCCAAAAATATAGTAACGTGAGTAGTTGAGGGAGAAATGGTGAACGTGGTGTTTGACTGGAGAGAATTAAGGAGTTTGGAAACTCCTTCTGTTATGCTTGCCACGTTCTGCATTCTTCAAATAAACTATATACGCGTTACGTTTGTTAGATTGGCGTCACGAGCAGATTTTGGTCCTTCCCGTGTTACGGTCGTGGCCACTGTGTTACGGTCGTAACACTCTTCAAACTGGCTTACAGTCGTGGCAGCTACATTACGACCGTCACAGCTACAAAAATGCAGTTCTTTGACAGATTTATCTTTTTCTTCTGTACTTTTGATGCTTTCTTGCATTATTTCATGTTTTCTTCTGTTTTGAGCTCAGTTATGAAATACCTGCAAAAAGTGATGACAAACTCGAAATATTCGGGAATTAATCGGGTCAAAATAATACAGAACGGGTGAATTTCATAGAAAATAAACGATACGATTTCGTGTTATCAAATACCCCCATACTTAAACCTTTGCTTATCCTCAAGCAAAATAATCAAATTAAAAATATCGGACAAGTTTTTATAAACGCACATAACTAGTATACCTTTCGTTTTCAAATAATTTCAAGAAATCCTAAGTTAGTTCGGCCGAGAAAATCGAATGAAACAACAACGATACGTAAATGATACAAGCATCAAGCTAGTCGACGACTATCCGTTTTAAACAAAACGTCCAATTATACCGTTATAAGTCAACTCAAGGTTTCTCGTTCATATTTCACCCGGTTTCGTTCTTGCGCAATCACATTAAGCCCATTATCCTTGCACGCACGTAGTGGAATAGCCGGTTAGTGGTTCTGATCAAAACGCGATGGTTTTTGGCACAATTATGTGGCAACCTCTTTTATCCAATTGCAAGATGCGGGGGATCAAACCGTAGTCTGCCCTACCGAGTTCAGTACCAGATGCTTCCGAACCATCTAGACAATTGATTCTTATGTTACTTAGTAGAAGCTTTTGCATCCGTTGGATTAAACGATCGGGTGAGGATCGCCCAATTTAATTGGTGCAATATCTATTTCCTTAAAGCATGTAACATTGTATTTAAATCAATTTGCAAGATCATCCACTTATGTTCATCGACTTTCCATGTGGATTGTGTTAGGACTGGTGCTGACTGCTAATATAAACTACTAGGAGCTAATTTAAGGTTCAAAACACAAAGTATCGGTATAACGAAAATGGAGACGATTCGCGCGAGTAGAGAGTCGAAGGTGTCATAATCGTATAGTTCTCGTTGGATCGTTCTCGGCCTTCTAACTAAGATTTCAGTTAAAGAAGGTAACTAACGGTTATGCGAATATAAAAGGCGAAAATTTTTTGGTATGGCTAAATAAAACGGGGAGAAAATGAAATAACAAAATATAACAGAAATAGAAATGAAATTACTCGTTCTGGATTAAGAATGCAGTACTCCTCCCACACTATATCAAACATTGTCTCAATGTTATGATATAATGGCGAGGTTAAATAAAATGTACATCGGAAAAACAAGGAAAACAACAAGAAAAGGAAAAACTACTGGCGACCACGGCGGCTTCGGGTTCGTGACCGTCTGGAAGGAGTAGCTTCAGGGTCAGTGTCCTGGGTTCCAAGAGATGTAACATCCATCCTCAAAGCATTAAGCTCGCATAGCACTTCATCAAGCCTTTCATTTGTCGAGCGCTGACCACTCAAGATTTGGACATTTTGCTGATGTAAGGCGTCATAACGCTCCTGATTCTTCCTTTCAAGAGCTACAACCATCTGATTCTGCTGATGGAGGGCTCTAAGGACGTCCTCCATAGTAAAAGGAGGTGGTGCAGAGGAGGACAATTCAGGAATGTCAGGCGCGGGAGCAGCTCGATCCATTTCTTCCTGCATCTCATCAGCGGGGCCGACATGAGGTTCTTCTTGAGCAGCAGCAGGGCCTTCAGGGTTAAATAGCCAGTTGGCTCGGTTCTGAGGGTCGATTATATCCCTGCAAGGCAAAACAATATTAGTGTAAACTCGGTTTTGTATCACTGGATGAAATCTTCCATTGTCCCGCTCGTGGATGAGGTGGGCCGATTTGCAATGATCCAAAGTGAGCAGAACCGGTGGTCGGGATGGCAGATGAACAAGGGTGTCACCATGGTTTAGTGCTAAAGCAAGAGAAGTGACAAGCCTTCCAAAATAGAAAGGTTTGCCGCCTCTGGTGCAGATGGAGTGAATATGAGCCAGGAGGAAAGGTGCGGCATTAATTTTCTGACCCGAGAATGCACAATGCATGAAAAATAGCTCCTTTGAGTTGAGCTTGTGGTTGCTATCTCTTGCAAAGATTGTGTTGGACAAGATGCGGTGGAAGTAACGAATGGTGGGGTTGTGGATTTGGGTGGCATTTAGGTGATCGTATGAATCAGCCCGATTATTGGTCAAGCTATGCCACAGGTTGAAAGATTCCTCATGAAAAGTGTCAGGCACACGTAGGTGAGCGCCTTCATCGGTACAGAAATCAAGTAGGCGACCAAATGCGTTCTGAGGGAATTCGTATTCGGTGCTGAAAATTCGGAACCTTACCACACCGGTAAGTTGATTTCTTGCACCGTTTGGAGTAATGTAGCAAAATGAACTGAGAAACTCAAGGGTGAGAGTCTCGTCAGTCGGTTGTGGCTGGCTACATAACGTCCAAAGGTTGACACTTTGTAATAGGTGTTGGACACTTTCGAGCAACCCGAGGTTTCGGAGGCAGTCAGTGTCGACGAATCTCGTAGGGTGGATGCCTCGGCGCTGGAACTTTAAGAACCATGTCCGTTGAGTTTCACCTGCTTCGCCATTTCGTAGGGTGATGCCAGGAATGAGATTGTTTGCCATTTGCATGCAAAGTGTTTGAGTGAAAATGGGTTTTGGTTGGTGAATGAGAGAATGAGAATGATGATACGGGTAATGGATGTATATATGGTGGAAGGAGGTAGTGGAAGTTTGAAAATTGATAGGGATTAATTTTGGGTTGAATAGGGTTAATGGGAAGTTATGGAAGAAGAAGAAGAGAGAAAGGTGCAGGAAAAAGGAACGTTCTGCTAACAGGGTTACCGATGTAACCCTTGTTACGGTCGTAACACCTGGCTGACGAGCGTGACGCTCTGAAAGGCGCGTTACGGTCGTGGGGGATAGATGACGATCGTGGCAGCTACAAGTTTTGGTTTTTCACAGAACAGAACACAATACAATTGCACATAGTATATTTTTATAGCAGCATAACATCTCAGGCATTCCAACATAAACACAACATTAATTAATTCAACATATAATCCAACATATATAATTCGCAATAGAGTAGAAAACCGTAGAACACTGTAAGCGGCATAATGATTGTAAGTTTAAAACTGAAAACAAACAATTGCATTAATTTAAATTTAGTAACTTGTTCTTTTTGACAGAAAATAAATGGCGTGTAATTTGAAATGCAGTAACTTAACAAAAAATTTGAAACTAACTAAGAACAAAGTATAATGGAAAAAATCTAAAAACAAAGAATTGAAAAACTGAAAACTGAAAACTAAGAAACTATAAACTGCTTCATCCAATCTTTTCTTTTAATATTTCCAGAGCTTGAGTGATGTTATAGAACTGTTCCACCGAGATGTCAGTTAAACCAATAAGATCCAAACGCATAGTCTTCAATTCATCCTTTATTCCATCAATGTCAGTTTTATAAGCATCCAAAGTGGTCAGAATGGTGTTTAATTGTGTGGTATATTCTCCTTGGTTTGTATCAGGGGCTGCTTGTGCTTCAGCCATATTTGTAAAGTCATGATAACCAGGAGGGGTTTCAGGATCTGTTTCGTTTTCAGACATGAAATTATTATCAACAAAATATGATTGTGGTGTTTCCGGTGTTGAAGGGTGATCGGGTGGATTCAATTCGTACAACCAATTTTCACGGTTGTGGACACTTATTCGGGCATGGTTCGGGAGGGTAAAAAGAGTAACAACTTCGTCTCTGATCAGGTAATCATAAGGTGCAGGGCCTAAATTTCCTATTATCCGGTTGTTAAAACAGAAATTAATATCCATAGGCCTAACTGATCCAAATGGTGCACAGTTATTAAGTTGGCAACGAGGTCCAAGAGCATGTGCAATCATTGTAACTAATCCTCCCACACTGACAGGAACATTAGGGTCCTCACTAATGCGGGTAAAGGTCTTCATCAGGAGTGGGACCGCATTGACAGGGCGTCCTAGGTTCATACAATAAAGCAGAGATAATTCATCCTTGGATACAACATTTTGATTTTGTTCTTTTCCAAACAAGGTGTGGGCAAGAATCCTATGGAAATAACAGATGGTTGGGTTATGTATTTCATTGTTATCCATACTTTCTGGGTCAGGGTGATAGTTTCCGGTTAAAGTACCCCAGAAGTAATCCAGCTCAAAATCCAATATATCAGCCTTAGGGGTGGTAAAAGCTAAGGGTCCACTGGGGAATGCTAATAAAGCAGCTAAGTCCCTATGGTTATAGGTGAATTCAATACCAAAAAGTCTGAAGGTAATGAATCCTTTTCGGGCTCCAACACCGTGTTCAGGGATGTGAACTAGAGAACTTAAGAATTCAAGGGTAAGCTCTCGGTAAGTGACGAACCTATTTTTCAGGTGGGCTTTCTCCCATCCCAACTGGTTAAACATGTAGTAAACACTATCAGTAATGCCTAAAGAGTCCATAGTGGGTACATCATGATACAGGGTTAAACTGATTTCTCACTGAGACAAAGCCTCAAATCTTCTTTGTTGGTTTCTACCTATAAAGGCGGTTTCTATAAAGTTCTGTGGAGGATCCATAGCAAAAATAAAGCGGGGAAACAGAGTAGAGGAGAAAGTAAAGAGAAAAAGATTATTCAGAAATCCTGTGTCAAGTAAAATTGATTTGAAATCAGCAGCAGTTTCATAAAAGTTTTTAAAAAAAATGAAAAATACTTATATAGAATGCAAAAACAAATAATACAAACAAAATAGAAGGTAAAAACAAATAAAATGGGTTGCCTCCCATGAAGCGCTGTTTTTAACGTCAAAAGCCTGACGAAATGCCTAGTGAAAGATTAGTCGGGAGAAATAGGTAGCAGTTCTACGAGTTTAAGCTTATTCGTATAATCTCTATTATCTATATGATGATATTGTTTTAACCGCTGCCCGTTCACAATAAACGGGGCGCTATTTCTATCCGTGATTTCTACCGCTCCGCTAGGAAAAACTCTTGTAATTTCGAAAGGACCGGACCATCTAGATTTAAGTTTTCCAGGGAAGAGTCTAAGTCTAGAATTAAATAAAAGTACGACATCTCCCACACTAAATTCTTTTCGAGATAAACGCTGATCGTGCCATTTTTTAGTTCGTTCTTTGTATATTTTAGCGTTTTCGTAAGCGTCTAGTCTTAATTCTTCTAGTTCATGTAAATCGAGGATTCGTTTCTCGCCAGCAGCAGTGTAATTAATATTGAGTGTCTTTATCGCCCAATAAGCTTTATGCTCTAATTCTACCGGGAGATGACATGATTTTCCGTAAACAAGTTTGAAAGGTGTAGTTCCGATAGGAGTCTTATAAGCCGTCCTATAAGCCCATAAAGCTTCGTTAAGCTTGGATGACCAATCTTTTCGAGATATCGTGACGGTTTTTTCTAATATTTGTTTAATCTCTCTATTCGAAACTTCGACTTGTCCGCTAGTTTGCGGATGATAAGGCGTTACTACGCGGTGGTTCACTCCATATTTGGATAGTAATTTATCAAATATCTTTGAAATAAAATGAGATCCACCGTCACTGATAACAAGTCGGGGAACACCAAAACGCGGGAAAATTACATTCTTGAAAAGCTTAATCACTACTCGTGTGTCATTTGTAGGAGAAGTTATTGCCTCGATCCATTTTGAAACGTAGTCGACAGCGACGAGTATAAACTTGTTTCCAAAAGAAGATGGGAAAGGTCCCATAAAATCTATTCCCTAAACGTCAAAGATTTCAACTTCAAGTATTCCTTTCTGAGGCATTTCTTCGTGTCTTGAGATATTATCGGTGCGTTGGCATCGGTCACAGTTTTTAACGGCGACGTGGACATCCTTCCACAGGTTAGGCCAGAAAAGGCCGGCTTGGAGAATTTTGGCACACGTTTTGGAGGTGCTAGTATGTCCGCCACAAGGAGATGAATGACAATGGGAAATGACGTTTTCTATTTCTTCATCAGGTACACACCGGCGGAAAATTCCATCAGGTCCTCGTTTAAATAAAAGTGGTTCGTCCCAATAGTAACTCTTGAGATCATGGAAAAATTTCTTTTTCTGTTGGTAAGTTAAGTCAGGTGGAAGCGCTCCGACAGCTAAATAATTAACGATGTCAGCATACCAAGGCAATCCTATGGTCATGTCGATGGCTTCCACGACTTCTTTAGCTTCTGGTTTATTTAAATTCAATTGATCTAGGTCGTTTATCATACGTGCTATCAGATGTTCATACGGAAAATCGTCGTTAATTGGCACTTGTTCGGGTTTTATACCTTCTAAACGGGATAAATGATTCGCTACGACGTTTTATGTTCCTTTCTTATCTTTAATTTCCAAGTCGAATTCTTGTAAGAGTAAAATCCATCGGAGGAGTCTGGGTTTTGCATCTTTCTTGGCAAGTAAATATCGGATAGCAGCATGGTCCGTGTAAATGATGATTTTCGCTCCTACAAGGTAAGAACAGAATTTGTCGAGTGTGAAGACCACGGCTAAGAGTTCTTTTTCAGTGGTGGCATAGTTCATCTGAGCTGAGTCTAGCGTTCTGCTGGCGTAGTAAATTGCGTGAAGTTTCTTATCTTTTCTTTGCCCAAGAACTGCGCCTACAGCGTAATCACTTGCATCGCACATGATTTCGAAAGGTAACCTCCAATCGGGCGGTTGCATGATTGGTGCAGAAATAAGTGCGGCTTTAAGGGTTTCAAAAGCTTTAAGACAATCGTCATCGAATATGAACTCAGCATCCTTCATTAATAGACCGGTAAGTGGTTTCGTAATTTTCGAGAAATCTTTAATAAAGCGTCGGTAAAAACCGGCGTGTCCTAGAAAGCTTCGTATCTCTAGAACGGTCTTGGGTGGTTGGAGTTCTTTAATCACTTCAATCTTAGCTTTATCAACTTCAATTCCTTTATTAGAAATAACATGTCCAAGTACGATTCCTTCTCTGACCATGAAGTGGCATTTTTCCCAGTTGAGCACAAGGTTTACTTTCACACATCGTTCTAAAATACTTTCTAAATTAGACAGGCATCCTTCAAAGCTTTGTCCACACACAGAGAAGTCGTCCATAAACACTTCCATGATGTCGTCAATGAAATCTGCGAAGATGGCCATCATACATCGTTGCAAAGTTGCGGGAGCATTACATAATCCAAATGGCATTCGTCTGTACGTGAACGTTCCATAGGGACACGTGAATGTAGTCTTCTCTTGATGATCAGGGTGAATCGGAATTTGGAAAAATCTGGAATAACCGTCTAAATAGCAGAAGTAGGAGTGTTTGGCTAATCGTTCTAACATTTGATCAATAAAGGGTAAAGGGAAATGGTCTTTCCGAGTAGCTTTGTTCAGTTTTCAATAATCAATGCACACTCTGTGTCCACTAACTACTCTTTGTGTTATTGATTCTCCTTGTGCGTTTTCACGACAGTGACACCTTCTTTCTTAGGTACGACATGCACTGGGCTAACCCATTTACTGTCGGAGATCGGGTATATAATTCCAGCTTCCATTAGCTTTTTGATTTCATCTCTGACTACAGTGCTTTGAATCATATTGATTCTTCTTTGAGGTTCTCGAGAGGTTTTGCAATCCTCTTCTAATAGAATACGGTGCATACAAATTGAAGGACAAATTCCTTTTAACTCTGATATGTTGTAACCTAATGCAATAGGGTATTTCCTTAGAACGTCTAAAAGTTTTTGAGTTTCGAGCGTTCCTAAACTGGAATTCACTATTACAGGTCGAGTTTGTTCAGTATCAAGGAATTCGTATCGTAGATTTTTAGGTAGAACTTTCAATTCTAGTTTTGGTTTCTTGGAACATGGCATATGATCGGGTGTAAGTGCTAGACTTTCGCTTAGACTGTCATCTTTATATGGTTCTCGCCAATTGTCGTCTTTGAATATCAGAGGGGTTTCAATTTTCATTATTTCTGAATATGTGGTTTGTTCAACTTCCATCTCTCTCACGCACTCGTCTATAATATCGAGTAAATAACATGTGTCATTCATGGCGGGTGCTTGTAGAAATTGAGTGAGGATGAATTCCACTTTTTCCTCTCCGACTTCGAATGTTAATCTGCCCTTCTTGACATCAATTATAGCTCCGGCTGTGGCTAGGAATGGTCTTCCTAGTATGATAGGGGTAACTGAGTCCTCGGTTATGTCCATGATGATGAGATCGGTAGGGATATAGAATTGACCTATTCTAACTGGAACCTTTTCCAGTATACCTACAGGATATTTAACCGATCGATCGGCTAATTGGACGGACATTTTCGTGGGTCTGAGTTCTCCCATCTCTAGCTTTTTGCAGATAGATAAGGGCATGACACTAATGATTGCTCCTAAGTCACATAGAGCTTTGTCTATGACAAATTTTCCAATATTACAAGGTATAGAGAAACTACCTGGGTCTTTTAGCTTAGGAGGCATATTGTTTTGAATGATTGCGCTACACTCGGCAGTGAGTGTAATTGTTTCGTTATCCTCTATCTTCTTCTTGTTGGATAGGATTTCCTTAAGAAATTTAGCGTACGAGGGCATCTGAGTGATGGCTTTTGTAAAAGGTATGGTTATATTGAGTTGTTTCAGAAGTTCAACGAATTTCTTGAACTGGCCCATCGTTTTGGAATTTGTAAGTCTCTGAGGATACGTGATTGGTGGTTTATAAGGTGGTGGAGGTACATAAGGCTTCTCTTGCTCCACTGCCTCTTGCGTTTCGCTTTCCTCTTCTTCTTCTCTAGGTTCATTGGCTTGTTCAGGCGGCTCGCTCTGCTTTTGGTACATGGCTGGATTTTCTAGTCTCGGGTCAACAGGTCCGTCCAGTTCTTTTCCACTTCTCAGTATCACAGCATTAGCATGTCCTTTCGGGTTGGGCTATGGTTGATCAGGAAAAATTCCAGCTGGTGCTGCAGTAGATGATTGTTGTTGAGCTACTTGTGAGATTTGCGTCTCAAGCATCTTGTTATGGGTGGCTAAAGCATCAACCTTGCTAGCTAATTGTTTTATCTACTCATTAGTATGCAAATTTTGATTCATAACGTCTTTATTAGTCTGAGCTTGGGAAGCAACAAAGTGTTCAATCATGATTTCTAGGTTAGATTTCCTAGGAGCATTAGGTCCATTACCAGGATGATTTGGGATAGCTTATGGATAACCGGGTGGTGTGGCAGGAGCTTGTACAGGCACGTATAACGCGTTGTTACTTTTGTATGAAAAGTTCGGATGATTTTTCCAGCCTGGGTTATAGGTTTTGCTATAAGGGTTCCCTTGTACATAGTTTGCTTGTTCAGATGGAACTCCTGTTAGAAGTGGGCATTCTGGAGCAAGATGTGATTGAAGACCACATAGATTGCAAGTTTGGACAACTGCAGCTACGGTAGCTGCAGGAGCAGTGGTAAGGTTTTCTAGCTTTTGGGTAAGAGCTTGCACTTTAGCGTTGACTTGGTCCAGCATATTCACTTCAGACACTCCACCTTTGGTTTGGGATTTCTCCACATTAGCTCTTTCGCTTCCCCATTGATAGTGGTTCTGGGCCATACTTTCGATAAGTTGATTTGCTTCGACATATGGTTTATCCATCAGTACGTCACCAGCAGCGGCGTCTATAGTCATTCTTGTGTTGTACAACAGACCGTTATAAAACGTATGAATGATTAGCCATTCTTCTAAACCATGATGAGGACAGAGTCTAATCATATCCTTGTAATGTTCCCATGCTTCGAAAAGTGATTCGTTATCTTTTTGTCTAAAACCGTTGATGTTAGCTCTAAGCATATCAGTTTTGCTTGGTGGGAAATATCTAGCCAAGAAGACTTTTTTCAATTCATCCCATGTGGTGATTGAATTTGAAGGAAGGGATTGGAGCCAGGCTCGGGCTCTGTCTCTTAAAGAAAAAGGAAATAGGCGCAATCGTATCGCCTCGGGGTTTACACCATTCGCTTTTACAGTGTCTGCGTACTGCACAAACACTGACAGATGTAGGTTAGGGTCGTCAGTAGGAGATCCAGAAAATTGGTTCTGCTGAACGGCGGATAGAAGCGAAGGTTTTAGCTCGAAATCGGTTCGAGCGATGGAAGGGGCGGAAATGCTGTTGTGAGGCTCCGCTTGCGAAGGAACTGCGTAGTCCTTAAGAGCGCGAGGCGGATTTGGTACATCAGCCATTGTTGATTCTTCAGTAGTTTCTGATAACGGGATATCAGGAATTTTTGTTGGAGGAAGATTATTGAGAGATCGGTATTCTTGAATTCGGCGTCTTAATGTTAAGTAACGCTCGATATCGTTAATTTGTAAATGCAAAGGCTCGTTTTGAGAACGAGTGTTTGGCATACACAGAGGGAAATGTAAAAAGTTTCCTTAGTCTAGACAGCGTTGTTTTCAGATTACACTAGTGACTAAACTAAAGTCCCCGACAACGGCGCCAAAAACTTGATGGGGTCTGCGATCGACTTAATGTCTGATGGTATCTTAACTGCAAGCGCACAGCCTATCGGGGTAGTAATAAAAGATTGTCGAATCCACAGGGACTTTGTAATCACGCTAGTGTTGTAAAACAAGTTGGTTTAGCTAAGGCGGAAATTGTCACGTTGGTTTTGGGAAGATTAAGGAAGGTAAATTAATTGATTTTAAAGTAATTATAAAATGAACGGTCGGTATGCAATAGAGTCGACCTAAGGGATCTAATCGGACCTAGGCATATAAGGATGGTCTACTTGGTTTATCTGTAGAATTAATCAGTTTAAAAACCCTCAACTCACACTTTCATGGTCTTATCTCGGATTATACGTCTAAATCCATATACCTGCTTTCGCTAGCCTATAAGTGTTTAGAAGTATTTTTTGGAAACTTAATTAATTCTAATTTGGTTTAAAGCGCTTTCACTGTATTTAAATCAAATGCCTAACTTTAGCTATCCGGTTAAAAACCTCACACTTTCGTGGTCTCGATCTAACCTATTTACTCTTCTTACTTTCGTAACAAAGATTTTATTATTAAGCATAAAAAGTTATAACCAGAGTTAAGTTGATTAAAGTTTTAGCCTAAGTTTGATAGATGCCTAATGTCTCTTACTATCCCATACCGACACTAAAGGTTTAGCTAGCCATGGAAATTAAAATAAACATACTGTAAATAAAAGCAAACAAATATAAATTGGACATTATAAATAATAAATAACAAGCATGCATTAATTAATTAATTAAAATGAATTTAATACAATTGCAAAATAAAAACCTGACAGTAAAGCCAATACTTCAATCCTTCTTCCACAAACCGGAAACTCGGACTTGGTATCGGGAGTATTGCAAATTCTGAAGCTTGAATGATAAATCTTAAACTAAAATAATAATTCCCTAATGTTGGAAATTATTATTTGGACAGTGGAATTAAAAGAATTGAAATAAACAAATGCTGGAAAATGATAACTGAAATAATACTGGTTTTAATTTTGGCAGAGCTTCGGCACAAATAAGCTGTAATAAACTCCGTACTTTTAATGTTCAATATTGAGGTATTTATAGAAAAATAAAATCTGGCAGTTGGTTTGAAAACTTGTAACTCAGTCTTCCTTCAAAATCTCCAAAAATATAGTAACGTGAGTAGTTGAGGGAGAAATGGTGAACGTGGTGTTTGACTGGAGAGAATTAAGGAGTTTGGAAACTCCTTCTGTTATGCTTGCCACGTTCTGCATTCTTCAAATAAACTATATACGCGTTACGTTCGTTAGCTTGGCGTCACGAGCAGATTTTGGTCCTTCCCGTGTTACGGTCGTGGCCACTGTGTTACGGTCGTAACACTCTTCAAACTGGCTTACGGTCGTGGCAGCTACATTACGACCGTCACAACTACAAAAATGCAGTTCTTTGACAAATTTATCTTTTTCTTCTGTACTTTTGATGCTTTCTTGCATTATTTCATGTTTTCTTCTGTTTTGAGCTCAGTTATGAAATACCTGCAAAAAGTGATGACAAACTCGAAATATTCGGGAATTAATCGGGTCAAAATAATACAGAACGGGCGAATTTCATAGAAAATAAACGATACAATTTCGTGTTATCAGTAGAATCTTAAGTACTTGCTTAACAAAACTTTTCACACAAACACCTTTCAAAATAAATTTTCAAAACAAACTTCGTCACACCCTTGAGGACTGATACAAGGGTTATCACGAAGTAAAACATTTTCAAAACAAGCACACATACAAGCAATTTTAAAAAAGATGAGCAAGTACCTAAGAGCCCATGGAAAACCATGGATAGAAAGGGTGTTAACACCTTCCCTTTCTATAATCTACCCCCCGTACTCAGAATATCTCAAAAAAAGGTTTTTTCTATTCTTTTTTCCTTTTCCATGATTGGATGAAATAAAAGTCAGTGGCGACTCTTCCTTACCGCGACATTTTGCGAACAAAAAACACAAAACGCAAACCAGTATTAAATAGTCGGTTCTGCCACCGTATCACAGGGTCAAAATTGAAGAAGATGTGCATTGTCAAAGTTGGCCATTTTTGGAGAATTGTCAAAAGTCAACAATGCCCAAAATTGCATTTTTTGGCAAATGGGCCCAACTTTTTGTGCTTACATCTCACTTCCAACATAACCCACGACCTTTGAGTCCATTCTTACATTCTTTTATTATTTATATTATTTATTTTTGATATTTTATTCAATAGAATGCAAAATTAAATAAAGTGAATAAAAGGAATAATGTAAGATTTGATTTCAAATCTTTTTCTCATCAAAATAAGGAGCAAGATGTTCTGGCATGGCAAGGAAAATTCGTGGAGAGAGAAAGAGTAGATTTGATCCAAAAATAGACAAAAATAAAATATTTGAAAGGAGAATATTTTATCATCAAGGCATGAGATTCCTTACATTTATATTGACCTAATATGCTACCATACATAAGAACAATCATCCCAGACCTAGAGGACATGAGAGGTTGCTTCAAAAAACCAAGAACAAGTTTGCAAAAAATATCAAAAAGTGGTGCAATCAAAAACTCACGTTTCAGCCACTCTCAATCAGAAGAGGCACTCTATCATTCTCCTGAGGCTCCCAAGAAGACAAATCAACCCACATACACGCCTGAAACACTCTGAGTTTGCCCAACCGAATCTCAATTTTCTTGGTAAAATCTTGGATCCCAAACTCTCATAATAGGCCATATCAATTTTGTTTGAGTTATATTTGTGTTGCTAATGATCTTTGCCAGCTTTTAGACGTATTACATGGGGAAATAGGGCATGGGTTTACACTTTTCCATGTTTGACCATCGCTAGGTTTCAAAAAAAAACTCAATGATGCGCGAGGAATTAGCATTTTTATAGGCCAGATTCAAACTCAGGGGAATTTTTTAAGACAGATAGCATCGTTTGTTTTTTCATTTGTTTGACTTTTCAAGCGACCTCACCGGAGTAGACGGTGGAAACCACCGTCTCCGGTGGTTAGACTGGCCGGACATAAGTAAACTGGATGGCGTGGGAAAAAGGCAACATTTCATTGGTTCTTCTCAAATAGTTCTTTATATCTCTTTGTTTGATTGGCCAATTTGAGTCATAAGGGCTCCACTTGCTGGCGCGGGTTTGACAACTTAGCAGTTGTCCTTGCTTTCTATTATAATTAATTATTGCTATTATATACATGATTGAATAACCAACGTAGATGGTAATGGGAGTGGACATATGAGAGGGAGGACCTGGGTTCGATCCTAGGTCCAGCCCTTTTATTTTTTATGAATTTCCAATTCCAGATCCATTGTACCTCATCTGTTGAAGATCATCACGCACCCTCTGATCTCATCCTATGGATCCATCTTTATCCAGATCCAAGGCCCAACGCATGCAGGTCCACCATGAGTCCTCAGGAAATGACTTCACTGGATCAGGCGCCAGACTCTGGGTTATTATTTTGGGCCCATTATAAATTTGGCAGTACACCCCCAAGTTGCTCATGACACTAGGCCCAGTTTTAATTTTTTTTAATTTCTTTCATTTCTTTTTTTTATAATTATTTTATAAAATCATTTGTTTCAATTATTTTACAAGAAAAAATCATTGTTTTTTTAATTAAAGCTGAAAATTAGAAAATCACAAAAAAAAATTAGGTTTAGTCTTTTCTCATAAAAAATATTTATTTGCATTAATTACCTTAATTAGGTCAACTTAAATCTTTTTGTAATTAAAATTTAATAGAAATTAGGTTTACTTGCAAAATTAATTATCTTTCATAAAATAATCAAAAAATATATTTTCTTTATTCGTAAATTATTTTTTTCTAAAATTGACATCAATTCCCTTTTTCTAATTTTGTCGCCGCGTCTTTGTTTCCGTTATTCGATTAATTATTGTAACTGTTTCAAGTTTGTAATAGTTAATTAGGTTTACTATTTCACATTTATCATTTTTCCCCGGTTTTTAGTTATGTAATCCCCTCCCCAAAGCCTTGCAATAACTAGGGTTTTAAATTCTCGCACTTTACTTTCTGCAATTATAAACTGCCTAGATGTATGGATAATAGGATTGAATGGCAAGATAAATCAATTTAAAATGGTAGATAACCCTAATTATGCAAAGATAATTAACTGAAAAAACACACTTGCACATGCTCACTCCTAGGGTTTTCCCCACTTGGTTGCCTCAGAAATAATGGTCGTGTCCCTCGAACATAGGGATACCTTAGCAATGACCCGCCATTCAAAATCGTCATAAATATCATAGTCTCTACTTGACCCTCGAGTTGCCTACGAATTGATCTTATGATGATAGCCCCTGCCAAATGCTAAGGTATCCTTACTTGTTGCCTTCAGAGACCATTTCGTCCCTTCGAACGTCCCTTTAAAAATCCAAAGACGGAGCTACCCACTCCTTAATAGTAGGATAGTGCTGTCTAAAGGAAACAAAAATGAATATACTTTTTTTCGAGTACGTAGAAAACTCCTAAGTACTTGCTCAAAACCAAAACTTTTCACACAAACACTTTTCAAAAACAGTTTTCAAAATAACTTCGTCACACCCTTGAGCACTGATACAAGGGTTATCACGAAGTAAATAAAACTTTTTCAAAACACACACAAAAGCAATTTCAAAATGAGTAAGTACCTAAGAGCCCGTGGAAAACCACGGATAGAAAGGGTGTTAACACCTTCCCTTTCTATAATCTACCCCCCATACTCAGAAATATCTCGAAAAAAAGGTTTTTTCTGTTCTTTTTCATTTTCCTTTGTTGGATGAAATAAAAGTCGGTGGTGACTCTTGCTTACCGCAACATTTGCGAACAAAAAACACAAACCAGTATAACAGTCGGTTCTGCCGCCGTATCACAGAACTGGTGACTCATCTGGGGAGTTTATAAAAGTGGGGTATACCTTAGGATCTAGGTCATTTTTAAATTACTTTCTTGTTTGCTTTGCCCGCTTTATCTTTAAGTGTTTTTGCTTGGGAATTATTGAAGATCCTACACCCGGATCTGGGGGGCACTTATTAGGTAAACTTCAATAGATCGTGGAGACTGTACGACATAGACCGATATGGTTTAAGCGATGGTTGTGTTGGTGTGACACTTTGGTTGGTACTGGTATCCTTCATGTGGAAACGAGGAGAATACGGGGCCGCCACATGGTATCGTGAAGCACTAACGGACCTTGGAACCTTAGTTGAACAAACTTAGCCATTAGAAAGCAGTGAGATAGCTGACCTCGGTATAAAGCTGAGGATTGGTTGATAATCTATGCTACACTCATTGAGATCAGACTTTTTGGATATTTCGGCTGCAAGAAAATATTTCCTAACATGAAACAATGCCCGATAAAGGATGATCAGTGATATTGAGAATCCTTAAAACCCGGTTACTTTTCTAAGGTAGGTTTGAAACCAACTAAACTTCAAGAGGGTACTTACCTTTAACCTCATGCAAACCTTTGAACCTAAGGTCTATTGTGTGCATTGCTTGTGTGTGATTTACTCTGTTTGAACATAACATCATGCATCATAACATAGTATTGATTCTCATTACACTAACCATTTCAAGGACCAAGGGAATTTATATTTGTTCTATTTTACAAATCATGGCTTCCGCTCGTAGAAACACTATTCGAATCAGCTTTGTGAAAATACCTCCCCAACTCAAGGAACTAGTATCAAGGGTTCCTGAAACTTCTTCATTGACTAAGAGACATGGTCCACTTCTCAACCTGGTTACTTCGAGCATTGATGAAAAGATGATGGGTGTACTCTTTCAGTTCTTTGATCCCAAGCACCACTGCTTCACCTTTCCAGACTATCAGTTGGTGCCTACCATGGAAGAGTTCTCTCAGTTATTAAATCTATCCATTCTTGACCAGGTGCCTTTTATAGGTTTAGAAGAGGTTCTTAAGACAGAAGTTATTTCCTCAGCTTTGCATCTGAAACGGGCCGACGTGGTATCCAATTGGGAAACAAGAAGCGGAGTCAAGCGTTTTCTAGCCAAGTTCCTAATAGATAAGGCCCAGCTGTTTTGGGATGATTTGGACTTTCAGGCTTTTGAGGAGGTCTTGGCCCTTCTAATTTATGGGTTAGTATTGTTCCCTAATCTAGACTTACTCATAGACATGAATGCTATCAAGATCTTCCTCTCTCGCAACCTTGTGCCTACCTTGCTTGGAGATATCTTTCACGCTCTCCATACTCGTACCATGAAGAGAAGAGGGGTTCTTATGTGCTGCATGCCATTACTATCGAGGTGGTTTATTTCTCACCTCCCTAAGTCAGTGTTGAAGAATGAAGAAGGTTTGGGTTGGTCGCAAAGGATAATGTCACTTTCTCACACGGATATTCTCTGGTATTCCCGATTTATGGGAGATATTTCTATTATTGACCGCTGTGGGGAGTTCCCTAATTTCCCACTACTTGGCATTAGGGGAGGCATAAATTACAATCCTTGTTTGGCTCTGCGACAATTTGGTTACGCTCAAAGTGATGGTCCTCATGAGATACTTATCCATGGAATTGTGTTTAACTATGAGGATGATGTTCAAGGGTATCGCCAGAGGTTCACACGAGCTTGGGGCATGGTAAACAGATCTGACGATAAGACTTTGGGGCCGAAGAATTCCATTCCTATGGAACCTTATCTCCAATGGGTACGAGCTCGCACTCAGAAACTTATGATTCCCTACATAGCCATCTTCCAAGTGATTGTAGAGCCCATTACTGAAGGGGATATTCCCTACACGGTTCTTCATCCCGAGATGCCCCCCGATCTTGAAGAACTAGAGGTCCTGGATTCAGTTGAAGAAGGAGCGTGATACTTATAGGGACCAGTTCTATGCCCAAGAGAAGAAGGTTTTAGAGCTCACAAAGAAGCTTCATAAGGAAAGAAGCCTTAATGTCTATCTCGTCACGAAGAGGAAGCATCCATGGGAAACTTGATTTCTTTTAGTTTTTAGAATTTTCCATTGTAATGCCTGAAAGGCAATTGTATTGTGAATTCTACTAATAAAATCTTTGTTTCATTTTAGTTCGCAAATTTAAATTTCCAAAAGTCCTTGAAATCATTGCATACGCATCCCATCCATAGAATTGCATAAACATGTACCATTACAGGTTTCTCATCTTCTTCGCTGTTTATTTCAGCAAAAATGTATTCTGAACAAAGCTTCAAAGATATTCAGGCACAAAATGCCTAATTTCAATATATGTTCATAACTCTAGCAAAAGGGAGGGAGGATCTGAAGGCCCTCATCCTGAAGGAGAAGAAGAAAAAGAAGAAGGTCCCTAGAGTTCTGAATCTGGACAGAAGGTTCAGGGGGTCGTTAAAGCAACCAGTCGATCTGACCTCCTCGTCTAAGGAAAGGGAGAATCAAGAAAGGGAGACAAGAGAGAAGGACCATAGCCCTGATGTTTCTGATAATGATACAAAACTACAATGATGAGCAGTATCCTCCCACTGAGGATAGATACAAGCAGTTAGAAGATCGATTGAGCGCTATGGAAGTATAGAGAATACCTGGGTTGGACTTTGGAGAACTGGGATTGGTGTCGGGAGTGGTCATCCCGCAGAAATTTAAGGCTTCGGTTTTCGCAAAGTATGATGGGGTGTCTTTCCCAAAGCTCCATCTGCGTTCCTATGTAAGGAAGATCCAGCCCCACGCCGCTGATAGAAACTTGTGGGTTAACTTCTTTCAAGACAGTCTGACAGGGACTCAGCTTGAATGATTCTACCAACTAGAGGGAACCAATGTCCGAAACTGGGAATATTTGGCTGCTGCTTTTTATAAGCAGTATCAATACAACACCGACCTTGCCCTACTCGTACTCAACTCTAGAGTATGTCCATGGGTGCAGGTGAAGGCTTTAAAGACTATGCGCAAAAATAGAGAGATTTGGCTGGGAGAGTCCAACCCCCTTTATCTGACAGGGAGTTGGTTGGCATGTTTCTTGGGATGCTGTCTGGTCCATTCTTTAATCTTTTGATCGGCAATTCGTCAGCTGGTTTCACTGAGATGATATTAACTGGAGAGGGGGTAGAAGCTGGGATCCGGAGGGGTAAAATACAGAAAGACACCTCTTTGAGTTCAGTAAAGAAGCCCTTCACTGGTAAAAAGGAAGCCAATGCTATCTATAGCCCAAGAGGTCAAAGCAAAGCTAAACACCGTCCAACAGTAAGTGCTGTAATGATACCTAGGCATGCGGCTGCTCCACAATGCAACAATCAACAAAGGGTAGAAAGACCACAAATCAAGTTTACCTGGATTAACATGACATTGACAGAGGTTCTACCCCATCTGCTGAGATCCAACTTAGCAACCTTGAAAGAGGCTCCCAGGATTCCTAATACCACGTCTCCTCGATACAATCCAAACGCTTGGTGTGCCTACCATTCTGAGAGTCTTGGCCATGATATAAATGACTGCTGGGCTCTGAGAAATAAGGTACAGGATCTGATTGAAGCCAAGGAGATTGAGTTTGATGCTCCGGAGAAGCCCAACGTCATAACTGCTCCCATGCCTAAGCACAACCGAGGAGTTAATGTCGTTGATACCGATCTGTTTGTGACCTCAGTTGATGAAGTTTCTACTCCCCTTATGACTGTTAAGAAGAATTTGTTGTTGGATGGTTTATTTCTGGGTTGTGGTGAAGGTTGCCACATGTGTTCATCTCTGCCTTCTGGTTGCTATTTGCTAAAGACAGGTGTCTAGCGCCTAATGGACAGTAGAGAAATTTTGTTCGAGAAAACTTAGATTCCAACTGTTATGTTCAAAGATGTTGCTATTATAACCATTTATGCTAATCCTTCCAAGGTCTCCTTGAGAAGACCTGTTAGGATTACACCCTCTCCGAGAGTTGCTCAGTTAATAATCACCTTTTCTGGTCCTGTCTCGTACGCCTCGGTTAAAGCTGTCCCTTGGCATTATGGTGCTGATGTTTACTATCATGGCGTTAAACAAGATCTGAAGAATGAAGAGGTTGATTCCGATATCAGTAACATTGTCGGGACCAGTAAAATTACCAGAAGTGAAAGGGTTTTCTCTCCCGAGATTTCCCCGAAGACTGTCAACAGACCTGTTGTTATTCCATCTGCTATTCATGTCGGTACTTCAACTACTACACATGTTCTTACTCCAATTGTTACTCCTGCCATCAAGTCATCTCAGACCCGACGCAAAGAAGCTATAGGTGAGCCTTCCCGGACAGAGGCACCTAGAGAGATTGTCGTAGAAGCCTCTAAGCAAGAGATAGAGGAAAAATTAAAAATAATTAAAAAGAGCGACTATAATATGGTCTAGCAGCTGGGGCAAACCCCCTCGAAGATATCCATGTTGTCTCTGTTGTTGTGTTACGAGGCCCATGCGAAGGCTTTGATCGCATTCCTCAAGATTGTGCATGTGCCGCAAGAGACCTCAGTTGATCAATTCAAAGACTGTGTAGCCAGCTTGACTGCTGACAATGGGCTGGGTTTTTCAGATGCTGACTTGACACTGAAAGGGAGGAAGCATAATGATGCTCTGTATGTCTCGATCAAATGCAAGGGCACCACTATGGCTCATGTGCTGGTGGATACTGGGTATTCACTGAGTGTTCTGCCTAAGAAGGCTCTCGACCGGCTGGATTGTGAAAGCTTGACCTTAAAGCCTAGTAACATTGTGGTAAGGGCTTTTGACGGGTCGAAGAGAATGGTGCATGGGGAGGTGGACATCCCTGTCAAGGTAGGATCTTAGACCTTTGAGTCCACCTTCTATGTGATGGACATCAGGACGTCATACTCTTGTTTGTTGGTTCGTTCTTGGATCCATGAGGTTGGGGCTTGTTGTACCCCAAAATTTGCCCTCCCATATTCATCAAGAAATTGCCAAGTCAAGGTCACAAAATTCCTCCAGGGTTGTGCAGCTCAACTGTCTCCTATACAGTCAAAACTAGGGTTTGAGTTCTGGTCAAGCAAATGAACTTTTCAAAGGCCCAATCAAGTCTCATATGCCTACAAATGTGGTCAAGCATCCTCATGTCAAGTTTCAAGGCATTCAGCTCAAAATTGCACAGTCAAAACCCTAGATTGCACTACAGTCAACTGTAGGGGCAAAATGGTCATTTGGCAGTCAAAAGTTCAAATTTTTGGTCAACATATCATTTTGAAGCCACAAACATCATTTGATCAATGCTTGATCATGATTCTCAAAATTTGGCTCAGAAATCATCAAAGATGCAAAAGTTGCTATATTTGGACAGCTGAAAAAGTCAACTGAAATTGACCAGGGCATAACTTTCACATGGATTATCAGAAAAATTCCATCCAAAGCTCATTTTGAAGAGAAAGACATTTCCTACAACTCATCTTCATGTTCCAAGTCCAAGAAATGCTCTCACAAAAAGTTATCAATTTCAACATTATAGGTCATTTTCAAAAGTCAACAAAAAGTGACTTTAAGTCAAAGGCCATAACTTGAGATTGGTAAATCAAAATGACATGGGACCAAAGGCATTGGTTAAAGGACTCAAAGACCTTTCCAAAATGTCCAAGAACATGTGAAAAGCTTAAAAATTGACCAAGTTATGCCTTGTGGAAGTTGGGAAATTTTTAGGAATTTTGAAAAGTCAACAATGATGCAAAAGGCCTAAAAATGCAAATGGGCCCATTTTTCTTCCAAGTTTCTTCATGCCAAGCCTATGCACGACCATTAGGCCCAAAGGGAAGTAGTTTCATATTTTTTAATTATTTATTTGAATTAATATTAATTTATATTCATTTAAATCATTTTAATACATGAAAAATATAAACCTAACCTAAAAAAATCTTTTTATGCACATTATAATGTCAATATTTCGTGCTTGATTGATTATGGCAAGTTTTGGTGTGATTGGATCATGATTGAACAAAAACAACATGAAAAAAGATTGGAAAAGATATTAAGCAAATCAAATCTTCAAATAATGAATTCATGAGATTTTGTTGGTTTTTGTTGACCTAGAAGCCTCACTATATGATCTAGAACATAACCCTAATGATTTTAGACTGCAAGCTGCGCCCCAAGAACATTTGCCATATTGAAATTTTTCACAAAAAACTCAAACACTGAAATCAACCTTAGGAGTGGATTCAAGCCTCAATTTTCGTTCCAATAGCATCCTGAGACATTCTTGAACATTTCTCAATCATTAACCTCAGCAAAAACACCCTGAAACGGTATCACGACCTCAAACTGTGAGGCAAAAATTTCCAAATCGCATATCATATTCTAAGCATTTTTCATGAATTTTGTTTGTTGATTCTTATTCTTTGTGAAGTTCTAAAGCTAACTGTGGTGTTTAATTGCGTTTTTATTGACCATATACGATTATGCCATTGCCAAAACTTAGGGTTACAGGTTTCTTGAAATAGGGCTTTTGCGTAGAGGAGAAATTAGGGCTCGTGAGTATCATGGTTGAGTTGAGCAGATTAAGACGAAAAGATCCACATACTCGCGAACAATTTATGAAGCACAGGGTTCTAATCGCTATTTTCCAATAGGCACCCTTCTGCAACGCTAAGAAAACCGTTCTCATAGTGTTTCGTTTTACAGGGACGATGAAGGAGATGGAATCGTGTCAATCAATCATTCGCTGTTTTAAAAATTGGCGCGCTGATTTCCATTAGCTTTGCTTTTCTCTTATATTGTTTAATTGATATTATATGTTAACAACGCGCTAAATGGCATAGTGGTCCAGGTGTTGGCTGGTGAAGTGCAAGACCTGGGTTCGATCCCCAGGTCTGTATAATGCTTCATATTATTTTTCTATCCTCATTCCCATGCAGGCACCACGTTGGAACGTACCATGTGCCATCAGTATCTCACCATACACGCGTCCAGTGCGTACAGATCAAAGGCTTAAATTCAAAGAACATACCATAGACCAGTCAATGCATTACACCTGATCCAAAAAGTCAACCAATTTCCAGCTTATTGGGCCAGGCCTCTCAAATTTAAACCTCCTTATTTGGGACAACACCCCACTCTGGTTTGCTTTCCTTATTTTTTTTTATTATTTTAATTATTGTGTGATTTATTTTTATTGCTTTAATTAATTAATTTTTCTTTTTTTTACAAAATATAAAAAACATCATAAAAATCCAGAAAAATACAAAAATATGATATTTATTTTATTGTAATTATTTTCATCAATAAATTAATAAGCATGTAAATAATTTAGATTAATTAGGTTATAGTTTTAATCTTTTTATAAAAAAATCCAAAAAATAGAATTTAGGTTTAATATCTTTTTTGATTTTCCTTTTAATTTTTCTTTTTTCAGAATAATATTATTTAGTTATTTTCATAATTAAATGTACATAATAAATTTTAGGTTTAATTTAGATCTTAATTTAATTCTTTCATAATAAATAAAAACATTAGAATTAGGGTTTGCCTTATAGTTTAATTTCAATTAACTCTTTCTTTTTTTTTCTTTTAATAAATAAAAAAACATAAAAATCTAAAAAAACATTTTTCTTTTTGAATTTTAATTCTAATTCCCTATTTAATTCTAATTAATTAATCCTTGTAATTTGATTATTTGCCAAAGGGTCCAACGCCCTAGTTTTGTTTTAATTATTTTCTTTTGCGCATTTACTTTATTGCTTATTATAATTCTGTATCTCTCCCAAGGCCATGTAACTTTACTTTTCGCACTTTTATTTTATCGCTTTATTTATTTTCCGCTAAATCGGGTCCGGTTTAATTTTGGCGATGTGGACCCGCGCCGTTTGTAATAGCCTTAGATTTATTTTCCCGCAAATATTTAACTGTTAAAAAGCATGCAAGAATGAATGTCCATAATAAAATCAAACGTAGATCACAAATAAACATGACAAGACAAATAACTGAAACATGACACACAATTCGCACACACCACCCCTAGGGTACGCCTTCACTGTTGCCTTTCGAAAGGTGGTCGTCGAGTAGAGGACGTCTTAGTAAGTCCTCATGATCCGGGAACCTGGCATGAGGGTAGCTTCTAGGGTGTCTTCCCATTGCTCCGGTGATCACCATGTCCCTACACTCGAATTGACCCGAACACCTCCAACGGTGGTGCTGCCTACCTCTCAATGGTGGGATGGCACTACTTTTAAAGGACATTTACACAGACGAATTCCTTAGGGTAGGTAGGTTCTCAAGGATACTTGCTCTAATCTCAAAACAAACTCAAAAAGACTTTTCACACTGACACTTTTCAAAAGCTTTCAAAGCAAACTTTTCAAACACTCTGACGTACGAGTCGATCTGAAATTTTTCAAAGAAACTTTTAAAACCCACATTGAAAAGCAAACAAACAATTTTGAAAACACATTGAGCAAGTATCTAAGAGCCCATGGATAACCATGGATAGAAAGGGTGCTAACACCTTCCCTTTCTATAACCTACCTCCCGAACCGAGAGCAATCTCTTAAAAGGAATTTTTCTGTGCTTTTGTCCTTTCCATTTGGAGAAAATAAAAGACGGTGGCGACTCTTGCTTCCGCGACATTTCGCGAACCAGCGTTAAAACAGTCAGTTCCAGATCCACCGATCACAGAACTGGCGACTCTGCTGGGGAATTTATTTAAAGTGAGGTGTACCTTAGGGCTAGGTCATAACTGTGTTTTCACTTGTATTGTTTTGCTTGCTTTACTATTGTGGGTTGCATCGGAGATACATAGATCCTAACCCGGATCTGGGGATACCCTGTTTAGGTAGCATAAGCTGTGAGGGACCTGTCCGGCGTAGACCGACACAGGTGAAGCAGTGGCTACGTTGGTGTGGCACCTTAGTCTGTACCGATATCCCTTGTGTTGCAACGAGGAGAATATGGGTCTTCTAAGGAGTCATTAAGCACCAACAACCTTAGAACCTTAATTGACACAACTTGGCCTTTAGAACAGTAGCAGTATGCTACGCCCATTGAGGCTAAACTCTCGTGATGGTTCTGGCCGCAAGAAAAGATTGCGATGCTGGAGTTATGACCGATTGAGGGTAGTCAGTGATATTGGGATCCTCTAGAACCCGGTTACTTCTGATAGGACAGGTATGAACCCACCAACTTCAAGAGGGTAATACCTAGACCCCATGCTGGCCTAAACTCTAAGGGTTCTTCTGTGTGACTTGTGTGCCTTTGTACTTGCCTACTTGCATGCTTGTTAGCTGACACATGAACTACTCGCAGGTCTTGTTTATAGTCCTTAACTAGGACTCATGACAGGGTTCACCAAATTACTTGCAGGTTTTGTTTATAGTCCTTAATTGGGACTCATGACAGGGTTTACCTAATTTCTTGCAGGTCTTGTTTATAGTCCTTAACTAGGACTCATGACAGGGTTTACCAAATTTCTTGCAGGGTCTGTTTATAGTCCTTAATTGGGACTCATAGCAAGGCTTACCTACTTCACCCCATGCATAGCATGACATCATACCATCGCATACCATTGCATACATCCTAACCCATTTCAAGGATCTCAAGGGCTTGTGATGCAGGTCATGATGAATCAGAACATCTAGCCAGGGGCAAAGAGGATTTATTTTCCTCTAACCAAGGTTGTCAGGGGCTATGACCCACTGGATATGGTGAGCCTTTGACCCTTGAAGAAGGACTCTCAACAATATGCAGTGCCTTCAGTCAAGCTACCGGTTCCAAACGCTAACAAAGTTTCTCTGTTTACCCCGCGAGGTCCTTGAAAACATTGCATACATGTCATACTCATCATTGCATTACAGGTATCCCTTTTGCAGGTCACTCACCATCTTCGCTGTTTATTTCAGCAATGGCTTTCCAACCAGACAACCAAGATCTCCGTACTCAGAACGCCCAACTGCGAGAAATGTTCTTGAACCTATCCCAGGGGCAAGAAGAAATAAAGACTCTCCTCATCAGGAACTTGACCTCAGGGAATGCAGGGGGCATCAGGAACGATCAGCTGGAAGGGCTACAAATTGAGTTGGCAACCATGAAGATCCAAATAATGGGGCAGTTGGTGGGCCAAATGACTCTCATTCAGGACTTAGCTCAAAAACAAGAAGAGCTCTGGGTCCTCGTCACCAAGCTGCTTCAAAATAATCCAGTAGGGCAAACAGCCAAGGTGGAAGCTCCAGCCATCATTCAACCACATGCGGGGCAAGAAGACAAAGGAAAATCTCCTCAGCTTGCTTCAGGGTCACGAGCCCAGCCTCAACGGGGTAGTCAACGTAAACGAAATGCGCCTGGAAGACATTTCTCGGAGACGGATATACCCTCATCCTTTATACTAAAGCGCTTGCTGGAGGTCAATCTGATCACTCTAAAGGACCCTCCCAAAAATCCCAACAGGACAGCTTCGAGGTATAACCCCGACACCCACTGCGCTTATCATTCAGACAGCCCGGGGCATGCTACAGACGACTGTTGGACCTTGAAGAACAAAATCCAAGATTTGATTAACGAAGGGGTGATAGAGTTCATGCCGGATGGCGAGATGAAAATCTTCCGCTGAGAATTCTCCATCTAAGATAGCTAGTTCAAACTAAGAAACTTTTGTTCATTCGAATGTTCAAGTTGTATTTTTCTTTGATTGTTTAAACATTTTATTCATATCAAACATTGTTATTTCATTAATGCATTGCACATGTCTGTTTTGAAGTAATTATTTCGTATTCACTATATTGCAAATTGCTTTCATATTTTTCTTGATGTCAACTCTTGGTTAATAATTCTGAGCCTCTTGAGGGAGGATGACGAAAACGATACCACGATCTTTACAGTATGCTTTTGAACAGACCCCGCTAATGAGGTACAGGCATTGTTTCAATTCCTAAACACTGGAGTTATAAGGATGATAATCCCTCGTCAACCCATCAGAGCCAAAGAAGTAGGAGTTTTTATTTTCAAAAATCAAAACCCTTAATCATAACCTGGGGGCAGGGTAGTTCTCTCAGTTGATCCAAGTGCATGACGAATGGCACCGAAGAGATCTTTACGAACAAACAAAGACAGTAATGGTTCAGAACAACCAAAAGGACAGGCAGTCACTATCAAAAAAAAAAAGGGTCATAAATGAAAAGCCCAAAAAGTCTAAACCTACAAAGGGGACTTATGAAACTGGGGCATCCCGCTGACTGTAATTCCAAAAAAAAAAAGGAAACAGTTCAGGCAAAAAAGAAAGGGATAACAAAATAAAAAAGAAAGAGGTCTCATAAACCCTCAACCAAAGCAAAGATGACTGCCTATTCAAAATAAGTTATCAATATCCGAATCATCACCGGAAAATCAAAGCAAAGACTCAAACAAAGGTCTAACGCACGATCAACTGAGCTTAGGTTTGAAGAACATCACGAAGAGCGGGTGGGTACAAATAAAATTTGAGCCTTTATCCTTTGTTTCTTAAACCTGAACCAAGCCACGTTATAACCCTCAAAAGTCCTAGCTGAAGCATGGGTTAGTTCGAAAGCATACTGTTACGAAAGGTATCCTGACTCCTGAAGGCCTACGGTAAATACGGAGTTGACATCACGTCTTACAAACATTCACTTGTTTTATGAAAAGATGCATTTTCAAAAAAACTTCGAGACAGACATAGGCTTTTTATTTTTGATATAACATTGTTTGCATATGACTTTTTGTTTGAACAGCAGGGAAATTCGCACGAGAAATACCTAATGAACAAAAGCACTCCCAATCAAGGGGCAGACGTGATTATTGCCCATCATCTGGGGCAATTAAGTCAAGATTCGGAGAATCTCTCAAAAGGCCAGAAAGCCTGGGGCAAATCTCTGCCTAAGTCACTTAGGGCACTCCAGCAACGAATCTTGCACGATCATACACCTTCTGGTAATATGGCAACACAAGCAGCCAGGGGCACCTTCCCTGCATTCTAAAAGCGTGGGCATAGTCGAAAAATACTACGCAAAATCAAAGACCCGCTAGGTTGACACACCTAGGCAAAAATAAGGGCTTCCCGGCGAATCAAAAGGGTTCGGGCCAAATGAAGGGATGAAATGAAAAAAATCTGTACACCCGGCAAGTCGAAAACCTGAAAAGGCGGCTTGGGCAAAAATGGGTATCCCGGTGGACTGAAAACCCGAAAGGGCGGTCCAGGCAAAAGTTAGGGATCAAAGCGTACGACTATGTCCTATCATCTTGTCACCCGCCTACTAGAAGAAGGTTTGACTCCCAACAACTATCAACACCCCACAAGAAACAGGGGCAATAAAGAGTGGTCTAATCAGTCTGATTGTTCTATCCTCCGAGGTATCAGGGTAGTTTCCGTTGAAGAACTTAACCAATACAGTTCAATACCTCCCCAGGAGAGTCCAACTCAGCTTCCCCAGGAAAGTTGGAATCCATCTCCCCAAGCAGTAAACTTATCCCCAGACGATTCGGGAAGCTCATCCCCTCGCAGAACACGAACGCGTCGCCCGGCTTGATTTAAAGAGTTATTTCCTTAACAGGATATAACTGGGTTATCCTCAGCCAAAAGCCACGGAAAGAGCGTCGTCGACAGGATCTTCTTATCCCCAGCGAAGTCCATTCATACTCCCAATACAGCAAGGTACCCTCAGCAAGTCATCCTCAACAATTCAGCAAAAGCATCTCCCCACAGAGTATTTCTTCCCAGCATGGTCGCTAGAATATCTTTTTCTCCCCGCAGAATCCTCCATTCGCCAAGTTTATTCCCCAACGGAGTTATCTTCTCCTACCGGTATACTTGCAATTATCATCCCCAGCGGAAGCAAAAGCTATTCCTCCACAACAGCCCAGGATGCGACTTCCCGGCACCCGTCAAGGATTTATTTTCCTACGACGAAAACATACATACATGAATCGTCACATACATCATTATAGCATGCATATGCATCATATTACACGAATCTCATTGATCTTGAAAACATACAGTTCATGCATCATGATTTTGCATACAATTATGTTCTACCTTTTCAGGAAAAAGATCAATACAAAAATGACTACTATCAACTAATCGCAATTCATTCAGATATAGTTTCAGATATGTAAACCAGATATGGTGACGTTCTGATACTGCTCCCAGAAGTCTTTTTGATATTCCCCTCTCCAGCGGCGTGTGAGGTGGTAATTCCTTCTTCAGATGTTTCCCTCTCCGGCATGAGCGTGAGGTGATATTCTCTTATGGTCCCCTCTCCAACGGTGTGTGAGGTGGTGATTCCTTCTTCAGATGTTCCCCTCTCCGGCATGAGCGTGAGGTGATATTCTCTTATGGTCCCCTCTCCAACGGTGTGTGAGGTGGTGATTCCTTCTTCAGATGTTCCCCTCTCCAACGGCGTGTGAGGTGGTAATTCCTTCTTCAGATGTTCCCCTCTCCGGCATGAGCGTGAGGTGATATTCTCTTATGGTCCCCTCTCCAACGGCGTGTGAGGTGGTAATTCCTTCTTCAGATGTTCCCCTCTCCGGCATGAGCGTGAGGTGATATTCTCTTATGATCCCCTCTCCAACGGCGTGTGAGGTGGTAATTCCTTTTTCAGATGTTCCCCTCTCCGGCATGAGCGTGAGGTGATATTCTCTTATGGTCCCCTCTCCAACGGCGTGTGAGGTGGTAATTCCTTCTTCAGATGTTCCCCTCTCCGGCATGAGCGTGAGGTGATATTCTCTTATGATCCCCTCTCCAACGGCGTGTGAGGTGGTAATTCCTTTTTCAGATGTTCCCCTCTCCGGCATGAGCGTGAGGTGATATTCTCTTATGGTCCCCTCTCCAACGGCGTGTGAGGTGGTAATTCCTTTTTCAGATGTTCCCCTCTCCGGCATGAGCGTGAGGTGATATTCTCTTATGGTCCCCTCTCCAACGGCGTGTGAGGTGGTAATTCCTTCTTCAGATGTTCCCCTCTCCGGCATGAGCGTGAGGTGATATTCTCTTATGGTCCCCTCTCCAACGGCGTGTGAGGTGGTAATTCCTTCTTCAGATGTTCCCCTCTCCGGCATGAGCGTGAGGTGATATTCTCTTATGATCCCCTCTCCAACGGCGTGTGAGGTGGTAATTCCTTTTTCAGATGTTCCCCTCTCCGGCATGAGCGTGAGGTGATATTCTCTTATGGTCCCCTCTCCAACGGCGTGTGAGGTGGTAATTCCTTTTTCAGATGTTCCCCTCTCCGGCATGAGCGTGAGGTGATATTCTCTTATGGTCCCCTCTCCAACGGCGTGTGAGGTGGTAACTCCTTCCAGATTATAATTTCCTATAGTTCCCTCTCCAACGGTGAGTGAGGTGACTCCCTTTGAGATTATAATGTCCCTTGGTTCTCTTCCTGACACTACGAAGATGGTAATTCTCACCAAGATTTTCTCAACGAGCATTGTTGAGGTTGAAATCATTCAGGATTCTCTTACCATTCACGCTAAGGCAGTAACCATCCCTGGTTCATTCATCAGCGTTTGAAGCTCCAGACTCAGCTCCTGTAACCAGTCAGGACACATCTATACCAAGCATCTAAAATCAGCTCCTGCAACGTGTCAGGTACTCATTTTTCTCTTGCAGGTATGCAGGTTCTCGCTAAGGAATCTCTTACGCAATCAACATCCAGATGGCATCTATAAGCCCATCATCCCATCCAGCAATCTCCAAATGGCATCTATAAGCCCATTCCCTCATCATCACTGCTACTATGTGAGCGCAAATTTCTGGGCACTCTAGTGTTCAATCATCTTTTACCCTCGGATTACGAAAGGCACGTCAGCCAATCTGCATCCTCAGGTCTAAGAAGATTGAACAGGGGCAACTGTTGTACCCCAAAATTTGCCCTCCCATATTCATCAAGAAATTGCCAAGTCAAGGTCACAAAATTCCTCCAGGGTTGTGCAGCTCAACTGTCTCCTATACAGTCAAAACTAGGGTTTGAGTTCTGGTCAAGCAAATGAACTTTTCAAAGGCCCAATCAAGTCTCATATGCCTACAAATGTGGTCAAGCATCCTCATGTCAAGTTTCAAGGCATTCAGCTCAAAATTGCACAGTCAAAACCCTAGATTGCACTACAGTCAACTGTAGGGGCAAAATGGTCATTTGGCAGTCAAAAGTTCAAATTTTTGGTCAACATATCATTTTGAAGCCACAAACATCATTTGATCAATGCTTGATCATGATTCTCAAAATTTGGCTCAGAAATCATCAAAGATGCAAAAGTTGCTATATTTGGACAGCTGAAAAAGTCAACTGAAATTGACCAGGGCATAACTTTCACATGGATTATCAGAAAAATTCCATCCAAAGCTCATTTTGAAGAGAAAGACATTTCCTACAACTCATCTTCATGTTCCAAGTCCAAGAAATGCTCTCACAAAAAGTTATCAATTTCAACATTATAGGTCATTTTCAAAAGTCAACAAAAAGTGACTTTAAGTCAAAGGCCATAACTTGAGATTGGTAAATCAAAATGACATGGGACCAAAGGCATTGGTTAAAGGACTCAAAGTCCTTTCCAAAATGTCCAAGAACATGTGAAAAGCTTAAAAATTGACCAAGTTATGCCTTGTGGAAGTTGGGAAATTTTTAGGAATTTTGAAAAGTCAACAATGATGCAAAAGGCCTAAAAATGCAAATGGGCCCATTTTTCTTCCAAGTTTCTTCATGCCAAGCCTATGCACGACCATTAGGCCCAAAGGGAAGTAGTTTCATATTTTTTAATTATTTATTTGAATTAATATTAATTTATATTCATTTAAATCATTTTAATACATGAAAAATATAAACCTAACCTAAAAAAATCTTTTTATGCACATTATAATGTCAATATTTCGTGCTTGATTGATTATGGCAAGTTTTGGTGTGATTGGATCATGATTGAACAAAAACAACATGAAAAAAGATTGGAAAATATATTAAGCAAATCAAATCTTCAAATAATGAATTCATGAGATTTTGTTGGTTTTTGTTGACCTAGAAGCCTCACTATATGATCTAGAACATAACCCTAATGATTTTAGACTGCAAGCTGCGCCCCAAGAACATTTGCCATATTGAAATTTTTCACAAAAAACTCAAACACTGAAATCAACCTTAGGAGTGGATTCAAGCCTCAATTTTCGTTCCAATAGCATCCTGAGACATTCTTGAACATTTCTCAATCATTAACCTCAGCAAAAACACCCTGAAACGGTATCACGACCTCAAACTGTGAGGCAAAAATTTCCAAATCGCATATCATATTCTAAGCATTTTTCATGAATTTTGTTTGTTGATTCTTATTCTTTGTGAAGTTCTAAAGCTAACTGTGGTGTTTAATTGCGTTTTTATTGACCATATACGATTATGCCATTGCCAAAACTTAGGGTTACAGGTTTCTTGAAATAGGGCTTTTGCGTAGAGGAGAAATTAGGGCTCCTGAGTATCATGGTTGAGTTGAGCAGATTAAGACGAAAAGATCCACATACTCGCGAACAATTTATGAAGCACAGGGTTCTAATCGCTATTTTCCAATAGGCACCCTTCTGCAACGCTAAGAAAACCGTTCTCATAGTGTTTCGTTTTACAGGGACGATGAAGGAGATGGAATCGTGTCAATCAATCATTCGCTGTTTTAAAAATTGGCGCGCTGATTTCCATTAGCTTTGCTTTTCTCTTATATTGTTTAATTGATATTATATGTTAACAACGCGCTAAATGGCATAGTGGTCCAGGTGTTGGCTGGTGAAGTGCAAGACCTGGGTTCGATCCCCAGGTCTGTATAATGCTTCATATTATTTTTCTATCCTCATTCCCATGCAGGCACCACGTTGGAACGTACCATGTGCCATCAGTATCTCACCATACACGCGTCCAGTGCGTACAGATCAAAGGCTTAAATTCAAAGAACATACCATAGACCAGTCAATGCATTACACCTGATCCAAAAAGTCAACCAATTTCCAGCTTATTGGGCCAGGCCTCTCAAATTTAAACCTCCTTATTTGGGACAACACCCCACTCTGGTTTGCTTTCCTTATTTTTTTTTATTATTTTAATTATTGTGTGATTTATTTTTATTGCTTTAATTAATTAATTTTTCTTTTTTTTACAAAATATAAAAAACATCATAAAAATCCAGAAAAATACAAAAATATGATATTTATTTTATTGTAATTATTTTCATCAATAAATTAATAAGCATGTAAATAATTTAGATTAATTAGGTTATAGTTTTAATCTTTTTATAAAAAAATCCAAAAAATAGAATTTAGGTTTAATATCTTTTTTGATTTTCCTTTTAATTTTTCTTTTTTCAGAATAATATTATTTAGTTATTTTCATAATTAAATGTACATAATAAATTTTAGGTTTAATTTAGATCTTAATTTAATTCTTTCATAATAAATAAAAACATTAGAATTAGGGTTTGCCTTATAGTTTAATTTCAATTAACTCTTTCTTTTTTTTTCTTTTAATAAATAAAAAAACATAAAAATCTAAAAAAACATTTTTCTTTTTGAATTTTAATTCTAATTCCCTATTTAATTCTAATTAATTAATCCTTGTAATTTGATTATTTGCCAAAGGGTCCAACGCCCTAGTTTTGTTTTAATTATTTTCTTTTGCGCATTTACTTTATTGCTTATTATAATTCTGTATCTCTCCCAAGGCCATGTAACTTTACTTTTCACACTTTTATTTTATCGCTTTATTTATTTTCCGCTAAATCGGGTCCGGTTTAATTTTGGCGATGTGGACCCGCGCCGTTTGTAATAGCCTTAGATTTATTTTCCCGCAAATATTTAACTGTTAAAAAGCATGCAAGAATGAATGTCCATAATAAAATCAAACGTAGATCACAAATAAACATGACAAGACAAATAACTGAAACATGACACACAATTCGCACACACCACCCCTAGGGTACGCCTTCACTGTTGCCTTTCGAAAGGTGGTCGTCGAGTAGAGGACGTCTTAGTAAGTCCTCATGATCCGGGAACCTGGCATGAGGGTAGCTTCTAGGGTGTCTTCCCATTGCTCCGGTGATCACCATGTCCCTACACTCGAATTGACCCGAACACCTCCAACGGTGGTGCTGCCTACCTCTCAATGGTGGGATGGCACTACTTTTAAAGGACATTTACACAGAAGAATTCCTTAGGGTAGGTAGGTTCTCAAGGATACTTGCTCTAATCTCAAAACAAACTCAAAAAGACTTTTCACACTGACACTTTTCAAAAGCTTTCAAAGCAAACTTTTCAAACACTCTGACGTACGAGTCGATCTGAAATTTTTCAAAGAAACTTTTAAAACCCACATTGAAAAGCAAACAAACAATTTTGAAAACACATTGAGCAAGTATCTAAGAGCCCATGGATAACCATGGATAGAAAGGTTGCTAACACCTTCCCTTTCTATAACCTACCTCCCGAACCGAGAGCAATCTCTTAAAAGGAATTTTTCTGTGCTTTTGTCCTTTCCATTTGGAGAAAATAAAAGACGGTGGCGACTCTTGCTTCCGCGACATTTCGCGAACCAGCGTTAAAACAGTCAGTTCCAGATCCACCGATCACAGGGCTGTTACTTCTACACTGCACCAAATGCTGAAGTATCCGGTGAAGGGGAAGATTGTCATTGTGTGTGGCGAAGAGGAGTATATGGTGAACCAACTGAACTCCTTCAGGTATGTGTAGATAGACGGGGAATTCATAGAGACTCCTTGTCAAAACATTGAAGAGGTTCCCCATATTTTGGCGTCAACCAAAACTACCACCAACACCAAACCCCCTCTGAAGATGTCTTCTCTCAAGGATGCCAGAGCGGTAGTGGAAGAAGGTGTGTGTACCAACTGGGGACAACTCTCTGATTTTACTCACAAAACTAACAAGTTTGGTTTGGGCTTTACTTCAGGAGCTTAAAGGGATGTTTGACGCGCTCGAGCTGGAGGACCTCCCCTACGCATTAGCAATCGTGGAGTCAATGCTATTGAAGACAATAAGGAAGACTCTAACATTAACAGCTGGATATACCCGACTACCAACGGTGGATCGAGTAATTAGACGTCCATATATCTTATACCAGTTTCTTTTATTCCACAGTAATTGTCTTACTTGTTTTCTGAATATGTAATAAACAATTTAAACTTTATGGCCTTGTGTCTTTCCCGAGGCACAATTGGTTCTATATGTGAGGGTTATTATATGTCATTTCATATATCATCAATAAAACATTAGACGTTTCTTTACATTCAAATTTTGCGCTCTCTGTTTTTCTTTTCTGTCTTTACTTTATCAATACAGTTATGCTCTTACAAACACTCACGTATCAAACTGCAGATCCATATCCACTCTGGATCCCATTGATAACAATCCTGCTATTGCCAGTTATAACTTCGAAAATACGATCAACCAAGCCGAGGAGGAAGGTGAGGACAATTGTGAGGTGCCTGGAGAATTGGCTAGACTATTACAACAGGAAGAAAGGGCTATACATCCTCATGAAGAGCCAGTTTAGACGATAAACTTGGGCACAGAGGTGGACAGAAAGGAAGTCAAGGTCGGCGCAAATCTGGAGACTAAGATCAAACAACAATTGATACAGATGTTGCACAACTACATTGAGATCTTCGCCTGGTCATATGAAGACATGCCTGGTTTAGACACTGATATTGTGGTACACTGTCTGCCGACTAAAGAAGATTATCCTCCGGTTAAAAAGAAGGTCCGCCGTATGCGCCCTGAAATATCAGAGAAGATCAAGGCAGAGGTCATGAAGCAGTTCCACAAAGGGTTCTTAGCTGTCACCTCCTATCCGCAGTGGGTTACCAACGTCATTCCGGTACCTAAAAAGGACGGCAAGGTACGGATGTGTGTGGATTACAGGGACCTGAACAGGGCAAGCCACAAGGATGACTTACCGCTTCCCCACATTGATGTTCTGGTTGACAACACCGTGCATCACAAAATTTTCTCCTTCATGGATGGTTTCTCTGGCTACAACCAGATCAAGATGGCTCATGAAGACATGGAGAAGACAACCTTCTTCACACAGTGGGACACCTTCTGTTACAAGGTGATGCCTTTTGGGTTGAAGAATGTTGGGGCAACCTATCAGCAAGCCATGGTCGCTTTGTTCCATGATATGATTCACTATGAGATCGAGGTTTATGTTGATGACATGATAGCGGTATCTCAAACCAAATAGGAACACCTTGATCATCTACAAAAGTTGTTCGACAGGTTGAAGCCATACAAACTGAGGTTGAATCCGAACAAGTGCACCTTCGGGGTAAGGTCTGGTAAGCTTCTGGGTTTCATCGTCAGTGACAAAGGTATTCAGGTAAACCCCGCAAAGGTAAAGGCCATACAAGAGATGCCGGTTCCCCGTACAGAGAAGGAAGTTAGAGGTTTCTTGGGACGCTTGAATTATATCTCCAAGTTCATTTCACATCTAACTGCTACTTGTGAACCCATCTTCAAGCTTCTGAAAAAAGATCAGGTGGTAAAGTGGAATGACGAGTGCTAGACGGCTTTCAAAAGGATCAAATAATATCTCCAAGAACCGCCAATTATGATGCCTCCGGTTGAAGGAAGACCTTTGATATTGTACTTAACAATGCTATACAATTCAATGGGGTGTGTGATGGGGCAGCATGACTAGTCTGATCGAAAAGAGAACGCAATATACTACCTTAGCAAAAAGTTTACCGACTGTGAGACAAGATACTCATTACTCGAGAAAACTTGTTGTGCTTTGGCATGGGCTTCTCGCCGACTAAGACAGTATATGCTGACCCACACTACTTTGTTGATATCTAAGATGGACCCAATCAAATACATCTTCGAGAAGCCCGCTCTCTCCGGAAGAATAGCAAGATGGCAGATGATCTTAACTGAATACGATATACAACATACAACCCATAAAGCAATCAAGGGAAGTGTATTGGCTGATCATTTGGCTCATCAGGCCATGGATGACTACCAGTGCATAAATTTTGAGTTCCCGGACGAGAATATTATGCTGGTGACTGACTACGAAGAAGCTGGACCAGATGAAGGACCTGAGGAAAGATCCCGATGGACTATGGTTTTCGATGGAGCTTCAAACTCACTCGGTAATGGCATTGACACCATAATCATATCTCCTGAGGGTTGTCATACTCCTTTCACTGTCTGACTATGTTTCAATTGCACTAACAACATGGCGGAGTATGAAGCCTGCATCATGGGTCTCAAAGCCTCTATTGACATCAGGATCAAGTTCTTAAATGTCTTTGGGGATTCAGCCTTGGTGATAAGTCAGATCAAAGGCGAATGGGATACGAAGCATCCGAATCTCATCCCATACAAAGAGCACGTACTGACATTTCTCCCACACTTTGAGGAGGTAACCTTAGAACATTTCCCACGAAAGGAGAATTAGTTATCGAATGTGCTAGCTACTATGTCTTATATGTTCAAAGTCGGGTGGGACAACGAAGCTCCCCGAATCACCATTGAAAGGTTGGATGAGCCAGCGCACTGCTGTGAGATTGATATCGAAGTGGTAGAAGATAAACCCTGGTTTTATGAAGTGTTGAATTACCTCGAGACTCGAGAATATCCCAAAGAGGCATCTGTCAATGATAAGAAATTTCTGAGAAGGTTCGCCGCAGAATTCTTCCTCAGTAATTGAATCCTCTACAAGTGCAATCATGACTCTACCTTACTGCGGTGTGTAGACAAAAGCGAAGCAGAGAGGATTATGACAGATCTACATGAAGGTACCTTTGGAATACATTCTAGTGGACATAACATGGCTAAGAAGATCCTACGGGAAGGATACTACTGGTCCACTATGGAAGCAGATTGTTATCAGCATTCCCGAACCTGTCATAAGTGCCAAATTTATGTTGATAAGGTGCATGTGCCTCCGGCTCCTTTGAATGTTTTGACAGCTCCGTGGCCCTTTACAATGTGGGGCATTGACATGATCGAAGAAATCAGGCCTACCGCTTCCAATGGACATCGCTTCATCCTGGTGGCCATTGATTACTTCACGAAATGGGTTGAGGCGACCTCTTTTGCTACTGTGACCAAGAAAGTCATGGCGCGGTTTATCCGACATTATCTGATATGTCAGTATGGTGTTCCAGAAATAATTATTACTGACAATGGTACAAATCTCAACAACACGATGATCACCGAGCTCTGTAAACAATTCAAGATACAGCATCATAACTCTACTCCCTACCGGCCGAAGATGAATGGCGCTATCGAAGCGGCTAACAAGAACATCAAAAAGATTATACAGAAGATGACAGTGACATACAAAGACTGGAATGAGATGTTACCATTCGCTCTTCATGGGTACCGTACCTCAGCACAGACGTCAACATGGGCAACACCCTACTCTCTAGCATATGGCATGGAGGCAGTCCTACCCATCGAGGTCCAGATTCCTTCTTTAAGGATTATGAAAGATGCGAGTTTGAATGAAGACGATTGGATCCATACTCGACTTGATCAACTAAATCTGATCGACGAGAAGAGACTTTCTGCTGTCTGTCATGGTCAGACGTATCAAAAACGAATAATCAAGGCTTTCAACAAAAAAGTCAGACGTCAAGAGTATCCAGTCGGATATTTGGTAATCAAGCGCATCATACTTCCAAAAGGTGATCCCAGGGAAAAATGGACTCCCACATACGAAGGGCTAGTTGTAATTAAAAACATTTTCTCGGGTGGAGCCATGATTCTAACCACCATGGACAGTGACAACCTTCCCCACCCTGTCAATGCGGACATAGTGAAAAGATACTACGCATGATAAAAAACTCGCTAGGTTGACTGGCCTAGGCAAAAATAAGGGCTTCCCATCGAGGAAAAAGGGTTCGGGAAAAAATAAGGGATGAAAATGAAAAAATTTGTACACTCGGCAAGTCGAAAACCTGAAAAAGGCGGCTTGGGCAACAAAGGGTATCCTGGTGGACTGAAAACCCGAAAGGGCGGTCCAGGAAAAAGTTAGGGATGTAAAGAGTATCACTATGTCCCATTGGATCACCTTGAAATCAGACCTCAATTTTAACCGCCAAACTCGAACAACATCGATCAATCTAATCAGCTTCAGACAAACAACAAAGTGATGAGACGCTCGAAGACATAGGGGCAATAGAAGAGTTGGAACACAATTGGATTGTTGCACATAGATGTTTTCTTTTGCACAATATTGTATAGCTTCTATCTTTACGGAGGTGTTCTCTTACTAGAGCGTCAACCTCCTTGTACAAAAACGCCTATTATAGGCCAACTTCGAAAATCAATACAAATCATTTTTACAAAAACTATGAGTTTTTTCCTTTTCGGTTTTGTTTTGCAAGAACGTCCGATGATTTATTCTTGACATATGCATTTGAATATTTTTGCTGCTCATAAATATGTACATAAGAAACGAAGAGAAAATTGCTCGTAATTTAAGAAACAGGGCAAAAACAAGAAATGTCAAACCCGACAGTTACTTTGTCCAGCAGGTACCGAGGCATAGACAACTTTGAAATATAATCATTAGTGCATACGAACTCGTAGCATATATATATTCCCTACAGAGTAAAAGCAATCAAGGCATTTGATATCAGCTTTCCCAAAGCAGGAAGTAATCTCCCCAGCTAGGGTCTCTCAAAACTTGACATCTATATCCCCCATCCGAATTTCATAATCGCAAACAGGTCATAAAATTTGTCTCTCAAGCAGAGTTAATTTCTCTTCATACAGAAGCTCAATCCCCAACAGATCTTATTACTTCAGCTACGAAAATTCACCTTCCAACAGAGCTTTTCCCCTGCAGAGCCATTCTCAAACAGAGTCTCTCCGTGGCAGAATATTCACAAACAACAAAGAGTAATTCTCCAGCATAGTCATTTCCGTTCACCATCCCCAACGAAATTAAAAGGAAAGGAGTCCTCTATAACAGTCAGGAATGCTATACTCTCCAGCAGCAGTCATGGATTTATTTTCCCATACTCGGACATGTCCCAATAGCATTTCATATTCATACATCATGACATGCGCATACATATCACATACAGCATAATCTCATTTATTTTGAGAACATCATCTCACAATGCATTGCATACATCGCATATAATTAACCCTGGTATCTTTTCAGGAAAGACAATTATCTCCAACGATTCCAGCAGTTATACATGCCATATCTGCAGACAGCTTATCTACATGACCAAACAAAGTAACCCTACTATCAAGGTTCCTTCTCATAGCCATACTATCCAGGATTTAATCTCGAAGTATCCCTACGACCCAGGTTCCTTCCCATAAGCCCTACTATCTAGGCTTTCGTCTCGAAGTAACCCTACTATCCACGTTCCTTCTCATAGCCCTACTATCCAGGCTTTCATCTCGAAGTAACCTTACGACTCAGATTCCTTCTCATAGCCTTACAATCCAGGCTTTCATCCCTAAGTAACCCTACTTTCCAGGTTCCTTCTCATAGCCCTACTATCCAGGCTTTCATCTCGAAGTAACCCTACGACCCAGGTTCCTTCTCATAACCCTACTATCCAAGCTTTCATCCCGAAGTAACCCTACGACCCAGATTCCTTCTCATAGCCCTACTATCAGGGCTTTCATTTCAAAGTAACCCTACTATCCAGGTTCCTTCTCATAGCCCTACTATCCAAGCTTTCATTTCGAAGTAACCCTACTATCCAGGTTCCTCCTCATAGCCCTACTATCCAGGCTTTCACCCCAAAGTAACCCTGCTATTCAGGTTCCTTCTCTCTTATCTCCAAACAATAGTTTACAATATTGTAAGACCTAACCCGACCAGATACGGTCGATTTCACATTCCCCCAGTAAGTCGCGGTGTAGCCTGTACTCTAATATTCAATTATCTTCCACCTTCAGATCACAAAAGGCAGACCAGCTAATCTACATCCTCAGGTTTAAGAAGATTGAACAGGGGCCGATGTTGTACTCCAAAAGTTTCCCTCCCATCTTAATCAACATATGTTCTTTGAGATCTCCAACTTGCTCAAGGATGCCCAAGAGTTGACCAGACAAACTCTCTCCTAAAGCAATGAACCTCCAAATAGGGTTTCCATTTTCATCAAGATGGGGGAGCTCCAAAGGCCTCATATTCTCTCCATAGCCCTAATATGTTCTCAAGACCATCCATGCCAAGTTTCATGCCTTGCACAAGAAGTTTTCTCAGTCAACTACTCAGATGCTTAAAAATCAACTATATTAGGTCGAAAGTCAACTGGGGCCCACATACAGTCAAACTCAAATATTTTTGGTCAACATCAACATTTTGAAGTGATATCCATCATTTGATCAAGGGTTGATCATGATTCCCCAAGGAATGCTCTTAATTCATCAAAACTCAAAAGTTGCTAAATTAGAGTTTCTTAGGAAAAAGTCAACCAAACTTTGACCAAGCATAACTTTCTCATACTTTATCAAAAATATCTCATCCAAGGCTCATTTTGAAGAAAATTCAATTCCCTACAACTAATTTTCAGTCCTCAAGTTCAAGAAATGCACTCATGAAAAGATATAAAGTCACACATTATAGGTCATTTCAAAAAGTCAACAAAAACACCTTTGGGGTCAAAGCTTCTTCATGAGCATGGGAGATCCAATTGAAATTAAACCAAAGAGGTTGTTTAGGGGACGTCCTTAGCTTTCTAAAAAGTCCAAGAACACCCTCTTAGGGTCAAAATTAAAGAATATATGCATTGTCAAAGTTGTCCATTTTTGGAGAATTGTCAAAAGTCAACAATGTCAAAAATTGCATTTTTTGGCAAATGGGCCCAACTTGTGCTTACATCTCACTTCCAACATGGCCCACGACATTTGAGTCCATTCTTACATTATTTTATTATTTATATTATTTATTTTTTATATTTTATTAAATAGAATGCAAAATTAAATAAAGTGAATAAAAGGAATAATGTAAGATTTGATTTCAAATCTTTTTCTCATCAAAATGAGGAGAAAGATGTGCTGGCATGGCAAGGAAAATTCGTGGAGAGAGCGAGAGTAGATTTGATCCAAAAATAGACAAAAATCAAACATTTGAAAGGAGAATATTTTATCATCAAGGCATGAGATTCCTTCCATTTATGTTGACCTAATATGCTACCATACATAAGCACAATCATCCCAAACCTAGAGGACACGATAGGCTTGTTCAAAAAACCAAGAACAAGTTTGCAAAAAATATCATAAAGTGGTGCAATCAAAAACTCACTTTCAGCCACTCTCAATCAGAAGTAGGTACTCTATCATCCTCCTAAGGCTCCCAAGCAGACGAATCAACCCTCATACACGCCTGAAACACTCTGAGTTTGCCCAACCGAATCTCAAATGTTCTTGGTAAAATCTTAGATCCCAAACTCTAATAATAGGCCATATCAATTTTGTTTGAGTTTATATTTGTGTTGCTAATGATCTTTGCCAACTTTTGGACGTATTACATGGGGCAATGGGGCCTGGGTTTACACTTTGCCATGTTTGACTATCGCTAGGGTTTCAAATGAAAACTCAATGATGTGCAAGGAATTAGCATTTTTAGAGGCCAGATTCGAACTCGGGGGACTTTTTTAAGACAAATAGCATTGTTTGTTTTTTCATTTGTTTGACTTTTCAGGCGACCTCACCAGAGAAGATGGTGGAAACCACCGTCTCTAGTGGTTAGACTAGCCGGTCGTAAGTCAACTGGGTGGCGTGGAAAAAAGGCAGCATATCATTGGTTCTTCTCAAATAGTTCTTTATCTATCTTTGTTTGATTGGCCAATTTGAATCACAAGGGCCCCACTTGCTGGCGCGCGTTTGAAAACTCAGTTGTTGTCCTTGCTTTCTATTAAATTTAATTATTGCTATTATATACATGATTGACTAACCAACGCAAATGGCAAGGGGAGTGGACGTATGAGAGGGAAAACCTGGGTTCGATCCCAGGTCCAACCATTTTGTATTTTCTGAATTTCCAATTCCAGATCCAGTGTACCTCATCTGCTGAAGATCATCACACACCTTCTGATCAGATCCAAGGCCCAACACACGCAGGTCCACCATGAGTCCTCAGGAAATGACTTCACTGGATCAAGCGCCAGGCTCTGGGCCATTATTCTGGGCCCATTATAAATTTGGCAGTACACCCCCAAGTTGCTGATGACACCAGGCCCAGTTTCAAATCTTTTTTAATTTCTTTCATTTCTTTTTTTTTAATTATTTTATAAAATCATTTGTTTCAATTATTTTACAAGAAAAAAAATCATTATTTTTTAAATTAAATCAGAAAATCAGAAAATTACAAAAAATATTAGGTTTAGTCTTTTCTCATAAAAAATATTTATTTGCATTAATTAGCTTAATTAGGCCAACTTAAATCTTTTTGTAATTAAAATTTAATAGAAATTAGGTTGACTTGCAAAATTAATCATTTTTCATAAAACAATCAAAAAATATCTTTTTTTTTATTCGTAAATTATTTTTTTCTAAACTTGACATTAATTCCCCTAATCTAATTTTGTCGCCCGCGTCTTTGTTTCCATTATTCGATTAATTAATGTAATTGTTCCAAGATTGTAATAGTTAATTAGGTTTACTATTTCACATTTATCATTTTCCCCGGTTTTTGGTTATGTAATCCCCTCCCCAAAGCCTTGTAATAGCTAGGGTTTTAAATTCTCGCACTTTACTTTCCGCAATTATAAACTGCCTAGATGTATGGATAATAGGATTGAATGGCAAGATAAATTAATTCAAAACGGTAGATAACCCTAATTGTGCAAAGATAATTACCTAAAAAAACACACTTGCACATGCTCACTCCTTGGGTTTGACCCACTTGGTTGCCTCAGAAATAATGGTCGTGTCCCTCGAACGTAGGGATACCTTAGCAATGACCTGCAATTTAAAATCGTCATAAGGATCATGGTCCCTACTTGTCCCTCGAGTTGCCTACAAATTGATCTTATGACGATAGTCCCTTCAAAATGCTAAGGTATCCTTACTTGTTGCCTTCAGAGACCATTTCGTCCCTTCGAACGTCCCTTTAAAAATCCAACGACGGAGCTACCCACTCCTTAATAGTAGGATAGTGCTGTCTAAAGGAAACGAAAATGAATAGAATTTTTTTCGAGTACGTAGAAAACTCCTAAGTACTTGCTGAAAACAAAAACTTTTCACACAAACACTTTTCAAAAATAGTTTTCAAAATAACTTCGTCACACCCTTGAGGACCGATACAAGGGTTTAAAAATTTTTCAAAACACACACAAAAGCAATTTCAAAATGAGCAAGTACCTAAGAGCTTGTGGTAAACCATAGATAGAAAGGGTTCTAACACATTCCCTTTCTATAATCTACCCCCCGTACTCAAATATATCGAAAAAAGGTTTTTTCTATTCTTTTTCCTTTTCCTTTGTTGGATGAAATAAAAGTCGGTGGCGACTCTTGCTTACCGCAACATTTGAAAACAAAAAACACAAACCAATATAACAGTCGGTTCTGCCACCGTATCACACATACCCCACCGGGATTCAGGATGAAGACCTTCCTTAGGAAAAGGTTCATCACAATCTTTCACTTTCCGAAACATAACATCCTCATTAGGGAAATCATATTTAACACACTGACAATCATCTACCGGTTGGTGAGCAAGATTATCCTCCATCACACTGAGTTTTATAGCCTTTTGAGTATGGTATTCAATGTCACATTCAGACAACAACATCTGCGAATGAGAAATTCTTCCAGTAAGAGCAGGCTTTTCAAAAATAAACATAATTGGATCCATTTTGGAAATCAACCAAGTAGTATGATTCAACATACATTTCCGCAACCGCTATGCCTCCAAGGCCAGAGCACAACATGTCTTTTCTAGCATAGAATACTACGACTCATAGTCAGTAAACTTCTTGTTGAGATAATAAATGGCATATTCCTTCTTCCCTGTTTCATCTTGTTGTCCCAAAATACAACCCATAGAATTATATAACACTGTCAGATACATGATCAATGGTCTTCCTTCAATGGGAGGAAGCAAGATAGGAGGTTCAAGAAGATACTCTTTAATATTTTCAAATTCCCTTTGGCAATCATCTGTCCACACACAACCCTGATCTTTCTTTAACAACTTAAAGATCAGTTCACACGTTGCAGTCATGTGGGAAATGAATCTAGAAATGTAATTCAACCGCCCAAGGAAGCCTCTAACTTTCTTTTTAGTTATTGGCGCAGGCATTTCATGAATCGCTTCGACTTTATCAAGGTCAACTTCCATTCCTTTTTGGCTGAAAATGAAACCTAGCAATTTCCCTGATCAGACACCGAAGGTGCATTTTTTGGATTCAAGCGGAGACGATACTTCCTCAACCGCTGAAACAATTTCAACAAATCTTTTACGTGCCCTTCTTCGGTTTATGGTTTAGCAATCATTTCATGAACATATACCTCAATTTCTTTGTGCATCAGATCATGGAATAGGATTGTCATAGCCCTCTGGTACGTTACCCCAATGTTCTTCAATCGAAGGGCATCACTCTATAATAAAATGTTCCCCAGGGTGTGATGAACGTTGTTTTTTCCATGTCCTCAAGAGCAATTCTTATTTGATTATATCCGGAAAATCCATCCATTAACGACAATACATTGAATTTTGTTATACTATCAACCAATATATCAATATGCGGCAATGAAAAATCATCTTTTGGACTAACTTTATTTAAATCTCTATAACACCCGCACATGCGAACTTTTCCATATTTCTTTGGTATTGGGACAATATTGGCAATCCACTGAGGGTACACTGATGTCACAAGAAAACCAGCATTAATCTGTTTTAAAACTTGTTCTTTAATTTTCACTGCCATATCAGGGTGAGTTCTTTGCAATTTTTGCTTGATTGGCGGGAATTCTGACTTTAGCGGAAAATGATGTTCCATAATATCAGTATCCAAACCAGGAATGTCTTGGTATCACTAAGCAAAGATGTCCACATACTCTTTCAACAATTCAATCAAACTGCTCTTTACATCAGAATGAAGCAATGCTCTGATCTTGACTTCTTTTGGATCTTCCTCTGAACCCAAATTAGTTGTCTCCAATGGCTCTTTATATGGATGGATGGTACTTTCCTCGTACTCAAGAAACCGTGAAACGTCTTCTAGGATTTCATCATATTCTTCTTCTTTGGCCACATACGCAGGATATTCAATGTTGGGAGATGGTATAGGGTCATTGTACTCAACGGGTTTTTTAATTAATCTGCAAATATGATTTAGGATTGCTTTTAGAAACTTATACATGTAGCAAGTGATTATGCCGATTAATTTACAGTTATTATTTATTTCAAAAGGTTTTTTCTGATTACCATTTTCCAAGAAAAAGCAGAAAATAAAAACATAATTTAGGAATCAAAGACAACTTTTGTTTATGATTTTAATGAGAAAAGAAAACAGATAAGCCCGTACAATATTAATTTTCACCTTGAGCTGAGTGAAAGCTTTTTGCAAATATAAACAAAAACAAATTACCTTGAGACATGGATGCAAGAGGGAAAATCAATAGTGACCCAGTTCTGGAGTTTGACTCCAGGCATCACATAATTCGGCATTTCCTGCTCTTCTTCATCCTCCACAATAGCATTGATTCCAGAAATAGTTGGATGGAGGTAACCTACACTGGAAAATATCCTGATAGCTGGTCATAGTAAACTTTGACTTTAGGGTCTCAACTTTGCCTTTCTTCACTGAGTATCCTAAACTAGCCTTGTTCTTGTTCACCGGCGGATCAAACATTTGCCCCCATACTTTACTAGGGCCATTACGCACAACCTGCTGGGCATCTTTGAATGAAGCCATAGAATTCTCATTCTCTCTCAAGTTATCAACAGATAAAGCTTGGAACTATGTTCCAACAGCAGCTTCATCTGCTTCTACAAAACTGAAAGATGATAGATGAGAAATCAACAATGCTTGCTCTCCATTTATAATAACCACTTTGCCTTCATGTGCGGACTTCAGATTTTGGTGTATAGTTAAAGTGACAGACCCTGCCTCATATATCCATGGTCATCCCAGTAAACAGCTGTATGCGGGCACAATATCCATGACTTGGAAAGTGATCTGGAAAAGGTGTGGGCCTATGTGGATAAGCAGATCCACTTCCCCAATAACTGACTTCCTTGATCCATCAAAAGATTTTAGAATAATACCACTTAGGCGCATGGGAGCCCCTTGACATTTCAACTTCATCAGCGTGCTCTATTGTATAACATTTAAGGCGGACCCATTATCAATTAGTACATTTAGCAATGAATCATTTTTACAGTTCAAGGATATGTGGATGGCTAGATTGTGATTCCACCCTTTGTCAGACAATTCATCATCGCAAAAGCTTAGGCTATTACAATATGTAATATTACCTACCACACTACTGAATTAATCAAACAACATATCACACTCCATAAAGGCTTAGTCCAACACCGTCATTAAATATTCTCTATGGGCAGCAGAATTCATCAACAATGTTAGGATAAATATCTTTGAAGGAGTCTTCAATAGCTGATCTACAATTTTGTAGTCGCTCATTTTGATAATCTTTAAAATATCATCCACGTCTTTCTCAAGGGTAGAAACACTGGACTCCCTTACACCTCTCTTATTCTCAGCACTTTCCACAACTTTCTTACCAACAATATCATTTCCTCGAACAACCGGTGCAAATACACGACCACTACGGGTCACCCTACTAGTCTCAGCAATATTCTTGATTCTAGACAAAGGCTGGATGGGAACTTCCACACCATCCTCTAAAATAGTAGCATTGTATTTGTACGGTACAATATTAAATCTCAACGGGGGAAGAATCATTAAAACAAAGCACAATTACGTTCACACATTCTTTAGAAAATTTGGGCATCAAAGAATCATCGTCGGAGAACATATTCTCATATGAGGAAAAGAATTCATCTGCGGAATCATATTCATCATCTGATTCATCTTCATCCAAGCAAAACTCAATCTTGTTAACCTCATGGTAATCATCACTTTGGCTTGAAACTTTGATATTTACATTATCCAATAACAACTGAATACCTCTTCTTACAATGGAACATCCTCGGAATCCTTGCAGCAAACCCGACAAGATCCATAGTGGTGCTCTACCTGACCAGCCATGTGGCAAAAGGTAGCGTGCAATTTCACGATATCATTATTCATATGGTCCACATCAAAGATCCGGAACTCTCTAGGACATCCAAAACCATGTTCACTTCCTCCTCATATTCTGCCCTAGGTCTGATTATATGGATGAAGCCCTCATCCATCATCTCCTACAAATCAGCCTTAATCTTATAGTAACCTTGTATATCAATACTACAGATACCACAATCAGCATGGTCATGAGTACAATAACTAAACTTGAAAAGGTCTGCGTGCATCTTTACCAAGTCTTCTCTCACCAAGTTAATATCATAAATGTGGAAGTCCCCTAGACAAGCAGCAACCATGTTAACAACATTAGCTCCTCCATGCTTTAGCAGAGGATAATCTTTGACATTAGGACCGACATCTTTGAAGTATAAAATGCGAGATCTCACCATTTTATGTACCTCAGACTTCATAGGATAACAGTTTTCCACATTATGCCCTAGTGCACCCTGATGGAAAGCGCACGTCTGATCTGCCTTGTAGTACCAAGGCAATGGTGATGGTATAGCCGGGGGTGGCCTAGTCTAGGCCAACTTTTTCTGGATCAATGTTAGGAGTAACTCCATATAGCTCATGGGGATAGAGTCAAAAGGCTCTCTCCTTTGATTATCCCCTTGATTTTGTTGAGGGGTTGGTCTTTGATAAGTGACTATAATCGGAGTTGTATTAACAACCGGAGTTATCGAAGCAACCAGTTGGTGGTGCTAATGATTTCTTATAGGAGGATTAACCCTTATTTATTGAATAAAATCATTTGTCTCTCCTTCTTACTTTTTAGCAAACCCATATGATGGTTTCTTCATACTGCCAGAATTTTCACTTCTTGTCAGACGATCTTCTCTTATAGCTTCTTCCAAACGAACACCCATTCCCACCATTTTGTAAAATCAATTGGCACACTTGCCACCATCCTTTCATAATAGAATGCACCTAGTGTCTTCAGAAATATCTTTGTCATCTCTTTTTCTTCCATTGGTGGAATCACCTGGGCGACTACATCACGTTATCTTTGTGCATATTCTTTAAATGACTCCTTATCCTTTTGGACCGTGGCCCTGAGTTGATCATGATCAGGCTCCATGTCCACATTGTATTTGTACTGTCTGATAAACACCTCACCAAGTTATTAAAATTATGAATGTTGGCATTATCCAGGCTCATGTACCATTTCAATGCTGAACAGGTCAAACCGTCTTGAAAGAAATTAATTAACAGGCGTTGATCATCTATATGAGTATACATTCTCCACACATACATCACTAAGTGAGCGCGAGGGAAAGTGTTGCCCTTGTACTTTTCGAACTCTGGTACTTTGAACTTTGCAGGTATTTTCACATTTGGAACCAAAGACATATCATTCGCAATCTGCCCAAACAGTTCTTTTCCTCTGAGGGCCTTCAACTCTTTATGTATCCTATCAAACTGATCTTGAAAATTTTCCATTCGATCATTGACACCCAAGATTTCACTTGGTGGAGTAATAGGGCAATACACTTCACCATTAGAAAATGGTACCACATTCACCGATGGAGGTGCATCATAGTGAATCTCATTTCTAGCAGCAGGAGTAATATGCACCACAGGAGGTGCAGAAGCATAACAGGCGGAGCAAGTGGAGAAACTTGAGGATCCTGATTATAACCTTATGTCATAAAGTTATCTGGCATTCACCAATGATAACCTTGAGGCAAATGATTCTGAACAACAACAATTGGAGTAGCAGAAATAGGAACAGTCGAAGCTTCGGTAGTAACTATTGTCTGTTGAGGCTGAGCAAGTGGTGGCTAATTCTGAGCAACCACCAAAGATTCCATTAGAGCAGTGATATTGGCCATATAGGCCTTCAGAGAAGAAACTTCTTCGCACAGCTCACGATTCTCTTGTTCTAGATTGTCCATCTTTCTTCTGAAATTAGCTCGAGTATTATACTGATGAGACAGATTGCTGAACGAAGTAAAGAAGCTCAGTAAGACACCTAGTTACGCTCAAATAATGTAACAAGTATGTACAATACTATGCATGATATGCAATGCATATGATTTATTTTATTATTAATATTTCAAGGAACTCAAAGATTTATAGACAATTTTGAAAATATCAAAGTAATAATACATTTGAAATATTGAAAATCTCATTATAATAACCTCAAAATGGATTACACTTTTTAGTACAAATTTCAATAATCCTAAGTACAATATGAAGATAAAGTCTAAAAACCCTAAGAAAGAAAATCTGAAGGATATCACTCTACATGTTGACGCTTCCCTGTGAGTCTTGCAATCCGAGCCTTCAACCTCTGGCTCTCTTCCTCATACCTGTTGGCGACCTCTTTCCAATCATCAGAGTCGGGAAGTGTGAAACTAAGGTATGACTGAGGCTTAGAGGAAAATAAATCCTCTTACCTCTCCATCGTCTCTACAGCACGACTCTCAAGAATCTTGATCAAATCATCTTTCTCCTTTAAGTCTGCTCGGTGGGAGACCTCTAGAGTCTGGAACTTATTCTTCCATGATTCCTTTTCCTATTGCATCCAGACTAAGGCAAGCTGAAGATCTTCCACATCATCCAATAGGGGAGGTTTGGTCTTCACAAACATATCAGGCATGGGTGCTTCACGGGAATACGGCATCTTCAACTGGACGGCACTTTCTTGTACCCACTGAAGATAAGGCTCTAAAGAAATAGCCCCTCTAGGTCCCAAGTCCTTCCTACCCTTCTTGTGAAAATAACGCCAAGCCTTTGCAATCTCCTCTTTAGCTTCCTTATGAACCTCTCCCGCTTTAAGAAAGAAACCACTCAAATGAATACTATTTGGCTTATCCCTCATTGGATATCCAAGTTGTCGCCGTGCAAGAACAAGATTATAGTTAATTCCTCCCTTTGTACCAAGAAGAGGAACATTGGGAAAACCACCACAACTATTAACAATCTCTACATCATGGTAAGCCTGATGATATCAAACAATATCTGAATGAGTAAGGGCCATAATATTTGGAGCCCAACGAGGTTCCTTCCCGACATTCCAGAAAGCATCAGATCGAGGTAAGTGAGAAATAAACAAATTATATACCAAAGGCGTGAAGCAAATGATCATCCCTCCATGGTAAGAATCCATAAGATGAATAGAATAATAAGCATCACCCAATAATGTATGGATTTGGTTCCCAATCATAAAGATCCTGATGGCGTTAATATCCACAAATTTGTCGACATTGGGAAATAAGAACAAACCCATAAGCAAGTATAGCAAAGATGGCCTCAAAAGTAACCATACTCTTCATTCTGGAAAAATAGCGAGCTTTCTCAAAGAAGAAGTGAGCTGGTAATCCTCTAATACCTCATCTGGTAGTCATGCGGGATTCAACCTCAGACTTCCCCAAATGGATCGAAGCAGCAATCTCATGGGATTTTGGCTCCCCCTCTAAACCAGTAAAAGGAACACGATCGGTAATAGGTAAACCCAGCAGATAAGAATACTCCTCTAATGTAGGCATCAACTGATAATCAGGGAAAGTAAAGCCTAAAGTCAATAGAATGCCCTCCTTCATCCTGAGCTTCATAATAGAAATGATGGACTCATAGTACCTCTGAAAATCTGTAGAACTCTCGATCTCGAGTATCAGACTCATCAACTCATCTATCTTGGGATCTTTGAAATTGTACTTCTTAGTCTTTCTTTTTCCAAAATCCATAGTCAAAAAGTACCTGAGATATTCACAAAGAGACAACTTTAAGTCCCTTGAAACTAAATGTTTTAAAGGATGCCCATGGGTGCATGAATGCATGATGCAACAATCACACACAAGATCACAAACATAGATTTCATAGGTTCAACGTCACGAGTATGAGGTTTAAGGTACTACCCATAAGTTATGATCTAAAATTTTATCACCTGCCGAAAAAGGATCTAAGAGGTTCCCATAGTCTAGATCCTTCTTTAGGATATTACCAACATCCTGATTAACTCGGTAATTAATAATATTCTCAAGAAAAAATTGTTCGAGCATAGTATCACGTGACAGCTATTTCCGAATTACTCCGTCATAACTTCTGCACTACACCTAAAAGGCCAAGATGGGTTAAAGGTTCTACCGTCCTCAGTTTCAGCAGGCTTCCAGGTTGAAAGCAACACGTCTTCCCAATTACTCGGTAAACGACACTACAATCAAAGGGTCCTCCACTGAGTAGGGGATCTCATGTCTCCTTTTTTGGGATTACTCCCTCAAAGTTAACATGACTATATCGCCCGTCCTATCTTAAGTTTTCCTAAGTCCAGGTATAGGACTTATGAGAAATCACCAAGCATCCTGAAAACCAGGAAAATCCAGACAAACATATATACAACATATAAGATATAACACATAATAACACATATTCAGATAAACAAAGATAGGCTTAACCCACTTAGGTATGGACTAGCAAGAGGTCAATCTTTCCCCTTTGAAGTCGCCATTTTTCTGTAGCGATAGAAATGTTGAGACTAAGCCATTAGATTGACATGACTCACATAATTCAAAATAAAAATCGTCACCGTGCTTTATTGTTTTCAAAGGAATGGGAAAAGAGAAAATAAACTAAAAAGAAGGGGAGAGAATCTATGTTCGTGGGTTGGTTATGCAAAGGGAAGGTATTAGCACCCTAAACATCTACAGTACTCGTACGAACCTCTTTGTAAATCTGTGTATTTTGGCTATAAATGTTATATAAAATAATAGATGGTGGAGATGAGAAAAGAAGTATTTTTTTAAATAATTTTTGCACCCTCCGCGGTTGTGAACCTTTAGTTCCTACCTACCACCTTCGGTGCAATAGGAGATCAGGGTACTCGTAGTTCCTCTTTTAAAAATTTTAAAACACAAGTTTGTTGGTTAAATTCTAAGAGACGGGACGTCACTGTCATTATCTGAGTGGAAAACATACATACTACCCACAATTATAAGAAAGGAGAATTTGCATCATCTCAAAGTGGAGGATCTGGCTTGGATTTTAAAATCAACAAAGCCTCACTCAACACCCAAGTGGAAAATATCTCACTTCACTATATATCGTAGAAGTATAGTAGCTCACATCACTACAAGGATTGACAAGAGTCTATCTTTTTGAGAAAATTTTAAAGTAAAAAGCCAAAATGGCAAAATGGTTTGAATGAGATTGACTGACTTTTAGTCTTCCCACAAAATGTCAAAGTTTTATTAAATTAATTAAAGTTTGATTAAGAAGATGTTTTGAAAATGCATGGACCTAAGTCCAAATTTATTATGAAAGTGGTTCAAATTTTGAAACAAGAAGAGTTTTCAAAAGGAGGGATAATATTTTTGAAATTAAAGAAGATAGGAGGAGATGAAGGGACTATCCTAAAGCATAAGGGTAAAAGCTAGGGAAAAGAACCATCTAACCAACAAGAAGCCAACACTTTACATAATTTTTCAATATAGAATTCACATCCTTTTGATTTAAATCTAAACAAGCAAAGATAATAAACCTCTTAAGAAAACCAAGTTTCAATTGCATTAGGTCTTCACAAAAATAGAGCAGAGTAACGGTTGTATACAGATGAATTCCCAATCACAGACAAAGCATGTAATCACAATAACCTACACACAAAGAAAACAAACAAACAACCCAATGTCTTTAGGTAAACCCCAAGAACTCTAGGAAAAATAACAGTTGAGGTCATAAGGTCTCAAAGTAGGTTAAGGCTTCTACTCCTAAGTCCAAGAAGTCCACAGTCTCCATAATGCGAAGGATAGTAACCAAGTAGTCCAAGTAACATTAAAGTTTTTTATGGTTCAAGTTGATTATTAGGTATCTTCAAAAAGAAAATGAAAGCTCAAATGATAAAAATAAAGATAATGACATAAAAATAAATTCTCAAATGAGCAAAGATGAAAATAGCATGAAATGTAAATGCTAAAATAAAAGTGCTTAAAGTAAAAGCATAAAATAAAAGCATAAAATAAAAGCATAAAGTAAATTTAATTGTTAATGAGTTACAAATTATAGGTTAGTTGAATGAACGTCTGGAAACTTGCATTTGAAAACTCATTAGAAGATTGATAGAATCAAAGCCTCTCAACAAAAAGTTTCATTTGTTTTTTGTCATGTATATCATTCATTTAAAAATATCAAGGCATCAATAAATGATCAATGATGTTTATGTGATCCTGTAGTACCCCAAAATTTTCCCTCTCACTTATCAAGAATTTGCTCACAAGATCTCCTTGGGCTCAAGACTGCACTAGGGTTTGATCAGCTCAAGACAGCTCCTTATGCACTGATGACCAAAATTAGGGTTTGTGTTTGCACAATGATTTTTGGACTATCAATGCTTCATATGACTTTCAAAGATCATTATGGACCCCCAAGATTACTCATGTCAAGTTTCAAGCCTTGGATCAGTCAATTGAACAATTGACCTACAAATCAGCTGTATTGGGGAAAAAGTCAACCATAGTCAATTTACAGTCAAACTTCATAATTTTTTTCCACATCATAATTTTAGACCCATATGTATCATTTGATCAAGTTTGGACCACAATTCCTCAAGAAATTTGATCAAATCTCCAAAAGGGCAAAATGGTCAAAATTAGGGTTTTGACTGAGAAAGGGCAATTTCTGATTTTTAACCTAGCAAATGATCAATTGGTTTAAGGCATGATCTCAAGATTCCAATTTCATCATTTTGACCTAATGACATGATTCAAAACATTGCAAGTCCATTTGATTGACAGATGAATTTTGCAGTCAACTGTATACTGAAAAGTCAAACTTTGACTTTTTGGTCAAATTCAAGTGCCAAAGATCATAATTCATCAAAACATGTCAAAATAGGAAAATTATTCATCAAGAAATCAAGAAATAAAGATTTCAATTTGAAAAGTCAAAATTTCTAAACTTAGAAATTTTTCTAAGTGTCAAAATTTTCTTAATTTTTCATAACTGTAAGCCAAAATTTCACCATGATACAACATGATTCAAAGGAAACTTCCAACATGAAAGTTGTAGATCTCCATGAAATATACAACTTTGATTCACACAAAATCTCTTAAAAATTCTTGGATCTCAAGTTATAATTTTGTGAATACATGCTCATGAACTAAAATTGACTTTGTGAAATGTTGCCCTAGTTAGGCAGATTTTTGACCTAACTTCATGGCAATTTTTCACATAGTTCCAAGGGGAATCTTAAAAATCAATTGAAATATGAGTTGAATATAAAATTGCAAGCTTTCCAAAATGTCCAAGAACTCCTTGAGATCATTCTTGAGTTGGGAGAATAGAAGAGATGAAGTTGGTGTTTTGTCACTTGGATTACAAGCCATTTTGTTAAGAACACTTGATCCAATCTTCAAGCATGTTGTAAAAATCTTGCATTGAAGGATTCAAACTTGCTAATCACTCATTAATTTAATGCTTACACAACTGATAGAGCCATTGTCCAAGCATTTGAGCCATTATCCAAGTTGCATTTTTATTTTTGGAAGAAAGTCACCACTTCCATTTTGGAAAAGTGACTTTAATCACAATGTCAACTCTCCTTGAGCCCATACATTGTTGCTTCTGACTAAAAAGCATGTAAAAGCAAGAAGCAACGTATCTACAGCCTGCTAACCACCCTACAAACCCTTGTACTTCACATTTAAACCATGTTTGTCAACTTTGCTTCAAAAACATGTAACCAAGGCATAACATGTGATTTTGAAATTCTGAGTTGTTTCAAGCCTCAAACCTCTTGCCTATAAATACATACACTATTTGCAATATGAGACATGAATGCTAGTGCCCTAAAACTATCTCAAACATTCAAAAACCAAAAACCTGTTCAAGAACACCATTAATACACACTTTTGAACCAAAACTCATGATCTTCATTTCCACTCGTGCGTTTTGAAAACTAATCACTCAAACACCTTCTATATATCATACCAAAGAAATCCAGGCCCCTGTTTCAAGACTATAACTCCTCCATCACTATCCACCATTTTCAAATATCAAGCTTGCAGGTTGACTGGAGTAGAGAGATTCAGGGACTTTCAAGGGAAAGTAGGAGTTGGAATACACTCAAGGAGGTCCAGGAAAGCTAAACAGATCCTCAGGCCATCTCAAATGTTGCTTAAACTCTATTCATGACTCCAGCTGCAAGAGGTAAATTTTCAAACTTCTATCTCTTCATACAAGCATCATTTGATCCTGATTTGTGAAGACAAAATGTAGATATCTTTGCTCTAAAGCTGACCATGTTCATAGTTCCCATTTATATTTTCTAAAATAACAAAAAAATCATTAAAAAATATAAAAATAATAGATTTATATTTTGACATAATTTAAATATTTTTTCCACATAAAAAATTATTTTTATTCATTACACTCTATTTATCTTTACTAATTACCTTGTAAATTAAATTAAAAACTAGGTTATTATTTATTTAAATACATTTATTTTAATATAAGAAAAGGCCAAAAATATCTCACAACACCATATATATTATCTTCATGACAAAAATACAAAAAATACTTTTTTTCTTTAAACTTATTTCCTTTTAATCAACTAAATAGAATTAGGGTTTTGTCTAAAAAAATATCTTCTTAATTAATTTATTTTCTTATTTAATTTAAATTAATTTTGATTTAATTATCTTTCTCTAATTAGGTTTAGGTTAAAACCTTTTTCATATAAAAATCCAAACACAAAAAAATCATTTCTTTCAATTTACATTTGTACTTTATATATTTCTTCAATTATTTGTACATATTCAATGTGGTTGTAATAGATTAATTAGGTTTATATTATTGCAATCCCCATTCATAAATTGTATACCCCCCTCCCACAAATGTTGTAATAGCGTAGTAACTTTAAATTTCACAATTTATCGCTTTTACATGACATGCTAGTAATTAGGGTTTGTATGGAAAGAATAAAATCAATCAAGTAGAAAACCCTAATTCAAGACAAAAAACAAGCATGAAAACAAAACACTTGCACACAAGCACCCCTAGGGTAAAATCCACTTGGTTGCCTTATATAAAATGACCATATTACGCATGTGAGGTATCTTAGCAAAAAACAAACAAATACAAGATCATAGTCCCTCGATGATGCTATCTAAAGTTGCCTCACAAATTATGTTAGTCCCTCAAAAAGAATGTTAAGAAACCTTGCAACATTGTTAATCATAGCTATACGATGACCCACGCACGTCCCGTTTACATCTAAAGATGGGGTTGCTTACCAAATCAATGGTAAGACAACAATGTCAAAGGAAGAGGAAATGAACAAGAAAGACATTTGAGTAGGTAGATTGCTCCTAATTACTTGCTCCATTTCAAAACAAACATCCTTGCTATTTTCAAAACAAACACCTACACATTCCAAAACATCTTACAAAACTTAAAAACATTTTCAAAAGATCAACTTCTTTGTATACATTCTTACGAACGAGAATCATTACAAAGATTTCCTAAACAATGGCATATTTACAAAATACTTTCAAAAAACCACACAAAGCACGATTTCAAACAAAAGCAAGTGATCTAGCAAGTAACTAAGAGCCCATGGAAAACCATGGATGAAAAGGGTTCTAATACCTTCCCTTTTCATAATCTACCCCCCGAACTCAAGAAATAATCCCAAAGGTATTTCCTGTGCTTTTTCACATTTCCTTTTGGATAAAAGAAAAGTCGGTGGTGACTCTTGCTAACCACAACATTTGCGATAAAACACAAAACCTTCAAGTCAGTTCTCCCACCGTATCACAGAACTGGCGACTCTGTTGGGGAAATTTAAAAAAAAAAAGTGGAGTTACCTTAGGGTTTAGATCACATTTACTTGCTTACATTGTTTGAATTCTATGTTTTACATTATGGTTCTTTGTTTGGGTTTGAATCCTCTACCCGGATTTGGAATACATTATAGGTAAGTAGCAATACATTGTGGAAACTGTGCGGGGTATACTGACATGGACTAAGCAATAACTACGTTAGTGTGACATATTTGTGAGTACCGGTAGCCTTTGAGTTAATCAAAGAGAATACGGGGCCGCTGAGTGTTGTCATGAAGCATTAATGAACTTTTAGGACCTTTACTTGACCAACTTGGCCTATAGGATGTAGTGAGATGACCGGCTTTGGTGCAGTCCGAAGTTGGTAGATACTCGATACTACACTCATTGAGGTTTGGTTTCTTGGGATATTTCGGTCTCCATTAAAGAGACTTGAGCTGAAACAATGACCAAGAAAACAATCCAGTGATATTGAGCTCCTTAGAACCCGGTTACTATTACTAGGACAGGTTTAAGCCATCTAAACTTCAAGAGGGTACTTACCTATAAAACCTTATGCAAGCCTAAAACTAAGGATTTGTTTGCTTTGTTTGTATATGCATATTTGTACATAACATCATGAACATCATATACATCCACTAACAATTTCAAGGATTTTGGGATTTCTCTTTGTTCTTGTTTTGTAGGATATGGATTCACTTTGCAGGAAAACTATTCAGGTCAATCTTTTAAGGAGCTAGCTTCAAGGTTTCCTGAAAACTCTCCATTCACCGAGAGACATGGTCATCTACTCAACTTGGTCACCTCCAACACAGATGAGGACATGATGAAGGTGCTTTTTCAGTTCTTTGATCCTTTACACCATTGCTTCACATTTCCCGACTATCAACTTGTGCCTACTTTAGAAGAATTCTCCCAAATCTTTAGGATTCCCATTCTCAATCAACTACCTTTCAACGGTACGGAAAGAGACCCAAAGCCAGAAGAGATTGCTCAAGCTCTACACTTGCACTCATCTGATGTTACAACTCATTGGGAAACAAGGAGTGGTGTCCAAGGTTTCCTAGAAAAGTTCTTGTTAGAGAAAGCCCAAAACTGTTGGAAATCCTTGGATTTGCAAGCCTTTAAGGAAATTGTGGCTCTCCTCATCTATGGGATGGTTTTGTTTCCAAATCCTGACCAACTCATAGATGTGAACGCCGTCAAAATCTTCACATCATGCAACCCGATGCCTACATTACTAGGGGATATCCTACACTCTTTTCACACTCGCACAATAAGGAAAAGAGGTGTCCTTATGTGTTTCACTCCTCTCTTGGCAAGATGGTTTATTTCTCATCTTCCCCAATCTGTATTAAAAAATGAGCAAGGTTCAAGGTGGTCACAAAGGTTGATGACACTCAAACATTCAAACATTCATTGGTGCTCCCGATCCAAAGAGAATGTTATCATTGTCGACCGTTGTGGAGAATTACTTAATGTCCCTTTACTTAGCATTAGGGGAGGAATCACCTACAACCCCTATTTAGCCTTAAGACAGTTCGGTTATGCCCGGAGGGATGGCCCGCACGAGATGCTGATTCAAGGTTTGGTATTTGACTACGACAATGACAATCAAGGTCTTCGCTAGAGATTTATCCGAGCTTGGTGGATGTTAAACAAGATGGATAGCAAGACTTTGGGGCACAATAATTCCATCCCTCTTGAGCCTTACCTCAAATGGGTATGAACTCGTGCTCAGAGTCTTATGATGCCTTACCCCTCCATTCTCCCGGTAATCATTGAGCCTGTCATAGAGGGAGATGTTCCATACACTATCCTACATCCTGACATGCCCACATCTCTTGAAGACTTACAAAGGGATTGGATACAACTCAAGGGAGAGAGGGATACTTTCAAAGCCCAATTCTACGCAAGAGAGAAGAAGGTTTTGGAACTCACTAGGCTACATCATGAGGAGCAGACTCTGAATGCCTACATTGCACCAAAGAGGATGCGTACTACCTTTTTATCTTAGAGTTTTTGTATTATTTTGCCCAAGAGGCATTGATGTATTCAAGCTTTAACTTATTAATATAACATGTGTTTCCTTTTTGTCTAAAACAAATTTGAATCTTTGAAATCCTTGAAATCAATACATATGCATAAACCATTCATCATAACATAAGCAGGTCTTTTGCAACAAGTCCCATCATCTCTCTAATGTTTGTTTTAGTAAGATGGATCTTGAGCAAACAGTGAAGGATCTCCAAGCTCAGAATACACAGTTTCAACAGTTGCTCTTGACCCTGGCCAAGGGACAAGAAGAGTTGAATACTTTGCTAGCTGAAGAGAGGAAAAAGAAGACAAAGAAGGTAAACAAAGTCCTGAACATGGGAAGAAGATTTCATGAGCAGACAAGAAGGAACTTAAACTTTGCAACAACATCTAGTGAAAGAGACAATCAAGAGGGGAAAGGAAAGGAAACAGTTGTCCCGTCAGAATCAAAAGAGGAAGAGGAAAAAGAAGACTACTCTGAAGAACAATACCCTCCAGATGATGACAAGTATAGACATATCGAAGAGCAGTTGAGTGCGATGGAAATCCAAAAAGTGCCTGGCTTGGACTTTGAGGAATTGAGTTTAGTGTCGGGGATTGTGATTCCTCTGAAATTCAAAGCACATGTGTTCGTCAAATATGATGGAGTTTCATGCCCTAAAATGCATCTCCGGTCATATGTGACAAAAATCCAACCCCATACTGCTGATAAAGACTTATGGGTGCATTTCTTCCAAGACAGTCTGTCTGGAACTCAACTTGACTGGTTTTACCAACTAGAAAGAGAAAACGTTCATAATTGGGAAGATCTTGCTGCAGCCTTCTACAAACAATACCAATACAATGCTGATATTGCGCCTATCCATACTCAACTCTAGAGTATGGCCATGGTTTCCAATAAAGGTTTCAAAGACTATGCGCAAAAATGGAGAGACTTGGCTGGAAGATTTCAACCCCCTCAATTTGAGAGAGAATTGGTAGACATGTTCTTAGGCACCTTGTTTGGTCCCTTCTTCAATCATTTAATTGGAAGTTTATCTACAGGCTTTACTGAACTAATATTGACCGGAGAAAGGGTAGAAGCCGATATAAAAAGTGGAAAGACTCAGAAATATACATCTTTTTCTACAGCTGTAAGGAAGCCTTTCATCAGAAAGAAAGAGGTGGTTGTTGTATATCCGCAAAGAAACAAAGATAGGGCCGAACTCCGACCAATGGTGGGGGCTATTATGATTCCTAAGCCTGCGTATGATCAGCAAAGAAACAACCAAACGAGGATGGAAAGACCAGTCAGAAAGTTCACCAGAATCAACATGACCCCGTCTTAAGTATTACCGCATCTACTAAGATCCAATTTGGTGACCTTGAAAGAAGCTCCGAAAAACCCCAATACAACATCTCCTCACTATCATCCCAATGCCCGTTGCGCATATCACTCTGAAAGTCCTGGTCACAATACTAATAACTATTGAGCTCTAAAGAACAAAATACAAGACCTTATTAAACAAAAGAAATTGAGTTCGATGTGCCCGAAAAGTCAAATGTCATTTATACCCCTATGCCCAGACATGGCCATAATACCAATTCCATTGAAGAAGGATTGTTTGTTACTTTAGTTGATGAACTTATGACTCCACTTCTGACTATTAAAATGAACTTGTTGAATGCCAGTGTGTTCCCAGGCTGTGATGAAGTTTGCCATTTCTGTTTATCCTCACAAACTAGTTGTCCTTTGTTGAAAGTAGGCGTTCAGAGCCTATTGAAAAGACTCATGTTCCACCTATCCCTTTTGCAGATGTTTCTATCATTACCATTTCCTCCAATTCTTCCAGGGTCTCCACCAAAAGACCCGTTAGAATTACATCACTTCCGAAAGAAACTCCTTTAATAATCACAATGCTTGGACCAGTCCCATATGCGTCAGACAAAAACCGTACCATGGAATTATGGAGGGGATGTCTACTACCATGGTATCAAGCAAGACTGGCCAGCCACCGAAGATTTAAGTTCTGAGAAATTGGATTCCGACGTCAGTAATATTGCAGGGACTAGTAAGATTACCCAAAGCGGTAGGATCTTCTCTCCAGAAATTTTTCCCCCAAAGGATGTTTCTGGATCCGTAATCATCTCTATGGATGTTCCAAAGGTTACTCACACACCCATAATCATCTCTGCAAGTAATCATATTGACAAAGCCATTACAACCCCTGTTATCATTCCTACTGACACTCCTGCTGCCGAGTTAACCGAGACTCGAGGAAAAAGTATTATGGTTGAGCCTGTCCGGATGAAGGCTCAATCATTGACTATCCCTGAGACCTCCAAGAAAGAAATGGAGGAAATCCTGAAAATTATAAAGAGAAGCGACTACGATGTAGTTGAATAACTGGGGAAAACCCCCTCTAAAATTTCCATGATGGCATTACTACTATGTTCCGAGGCGCATGAAAACGCCTTGGTAAAGTTCTTAAAAACCGCCCATGTACCTCAAGAGATATCTGCCGATCAGTTCCAAGATTATGTAGCCAGCTTGATCGCAGATAATGGCCTAGGATTTTCAGATGCTGATCTAACACCAAGGGGAAGGAAGCGTCTGATTCAGTTGTTACACGATTATGTTGAAGTCTTTGTCTGGTCATATGAAGACATGTTGGGACTTGATGCAGACATTGTGGTACATCGTTTTCCTACAAGAGAAGATTGTCCGCCAGTAAAGCAAAAGGTTCACCGTATGAGACCTGATATGTCAGAAAAGATTATAGCAGAAGTCATGAAGAAATTCAACGCTGGATTCTTGGATGTCACCTCTTACCCTCAATGGGTTACCAATATTGGTCCCATACCCAAAAAAGATGGCAAAGTGTGAATGTGTGTGGACTACAGAGATTTGAATAGGGCGAGCCCTAAGGATGATTTTCCACTCCCCCACATTGATATCCTAGTTGACAATACGACACAACACAAAGTGTTTTCCTTCATGGACGGTTTCTCAGGTTACAAACAAATCAAAATGGCGTCTGAGGACATGGAGAAAACACATTTGTCACACAGTGGGGCACATTCTGCTACAAGGTGATGCCATTCGGACTAAAGAACGTTGGGGCAACCAATCAGCGTGACATGGTAGCTTTATTTCATGACATGATACATCATGAAATAGAGGTCTACATAGATGATATGATAGCCAGATCTCAAACAGAAGAAGAGCATCTTGATCACTTACAAAAACTGTTTGAGATACTGAAGAAGTACAAGCTAAGGTTGAATCCAAACAAATGCACATTTTGGGGTACGATTTGGTAAACTCCTAGGCTTTGTTGTCAGCAAAAAATGTATCGAGGTCGATCCTGCCAAAGTTAAAGCAATACAAGAGATGCCTGCTCCTTGTACTGAGAAGGAAGTCAGAGGATTCTTGGGACGTTTGAACTACATTGCCAGATTCATTTCTCACCTGACAGCTACTTGTGAGCCAATCTTCAAACTATTGAAGAAAGATCAAGTAGTCAAATGGAATGATGAATGCCAAGTTGCTTTTGACAAAATCAAAGAATACTTACAAGAGCCTCCTGTGTTGATGCCACAAGTCGAGGGAAGACCATTGATCATGTATCTAACTGTTATAGAAAATTCAATGGGGTGTGTATTGGGGAAGCATGACGAGTTTGGCCGAAAAGAGCACGCTATTTATTACCTGAGTAAAATTTTTATCGACTATGAAACAAGATATTCACTGCTCGAGAAAACTTTCTGCGCTCTGGCATGGGATGCTCGCCGGCTAAGACAATATATGCTGACCCATACTACCTTGTTGATATCTAAAATGGATCCGATAAAATAAATCTTCGAGAAGCCTGCTCTTTCTGGGAGAATATCGAGATGGCAGATGATCCTGACGGAATATGACATACAGTATACTACCCAGAAAGCAATAAAGGGCAGTGTATTAGCCGATCATCTTGCTCACTAAGCTATAGAAGACTACAAGTCCATGAAATTCGAATTTCCGGATGAAGACATCATGACGTTAGACAAATGTAAAGAATTTAGGCCATATGACGGACCTGAACAAGGATCCCGGTGGACCATGTTCTTTGATGGAGCATCCAATGCACTTGGTAATGGTATCAGTGTTGTACTCATATCTCCTGAAGGGTGTCATACTCCCTTTACCACAAGACTCTACTTCAATTGTACAAACAACATGGCGGAATACGAAGCATGCATCTTTGGTCTCAGAGCTACCATAGACTTGGGGATCAAATCCTTGGATGTATTCGGAGATTCAGCTTTAGTCATTAGTCAGATCAAAGGGGAATGGGACACTAAACACCCTAACCTTATCACTTATAAAGAACAAGTTTTGACATTGCTACCACATTTTGAGGAGATTACCTTCGAGCATTTCCCGCGAGAAGAAAATCAGCTAGCAGACGCACTAGCCACAATGTCATCTATGTTTAAACTTAATTTGGATAACAAGGCTCCCTAGATCACCATTGAACGAATGGATGAACCAGCTCGCTGTCACGAGATTAATACTAAAGAAGTGTTTGACCTGCCTTGGTTTCACGAAGTCAAGAGGTATCTCGAGGCTCAAGAATATCTAAAAGGAGCTTCAGTTAATGATAAGAAGTTCTTAAGAAGATTCTCTGCCAAGTTCTTCCTAATTAACTGCATCTTGTACAAACCCAATCATGACTCTGTGTTACTTCGGTGTGTAGATAAGGTTGAAGCTGAAAGGATCATGGCTGAATTACATGAAGGAAATTTTGGCACCCATTCCAGTGGGCATATGATGGCAAATAAAATCCTACGGGCGGGCTATTACTGGTCTACCATGGAAGCAGATTGTTATCAACACTCTTGAACCTACCATAAGTGTCAGATTTATGCTGACAAGGTGAACGTACCTCCGGTTCCTCTGAATGTCTTGACGGCTCCTTGGCCCTTTGCTATGTGGGGGATTGATATGATTGGGGAAATCAAGCTGACAGCCTCCAATGGACACCGCTTCATCCTAGTGGCCATTGACTATTTTAAAAAGTGGATTGAAGCAACCTCCTTAGCCTCTGTTACCAAGAATGTTGTTGCCCGTTTCATCAACCAAAATCTCATTTGCCGGGACAGAATCCAGGAAAGGATCATCACTGAGAATGGTACAAATCTCAACAACACTATGATCACCGCCATGTGCAAGCAATTCAAGATCCAGCATCATAATTCTTCCCCTTACCGGCCAAAGATGAATGTTGTTGTCGAAGATGCAAATAAGAACATTAAAAAGATCATACAGAAAATGACAGTCCCATACATAGATTGGCATGAGATGCTACCATTCGCTCTCCACAGTTATTGTACCACAGCTCACACATCGACCGGGGTAACACCCTATTCTCTGGTTTACGGCATGGAGGCTGTCTTTCATATCGAGGTCCAGATCCCCTCTCTGAGGATTATGAAGGATGCAGGGTTGAACGAAGATGACTGGATCCAGACTCGACTTGATCAACTGAACTTGATTGATGAAAAAAGACTTACTGCTGCTTTCCATGGTCAAATGTATCAAAAACAGATGATCAAGGCTTTCAACAAGAAAGTCAGACGCCAAGTGTATCAAGTTGGGGACCTAGTGATCAAACGCATCATTTTGCCACAAGGTGATCCCAGGGGAAAATGGACTCCTACCTATGAAGGACCTTTTGTAATCAAAGACATATTCTCTGGTGGGGCAAGGATCTTGTCCACCATGGATGGCGATGACCTGTTGCATCCTGCGAACGCGAACATAGTCAAAAGATACTACGTATAAGAGAACCTCTAGGTTGACATACCTAAGCAAAACAAGGGCATCCCGACGAACCAAAAGGTTCGGGAAAAAATTAGGGATAAAACAAAAAAAATCTATACACCCGGCAAGTTGAAAACCAGAAAGGGCGAATTGGGCAAAAAAGGGTTTCCTGATGGATTGAAAACCCGAAAGGCAGGTCCAGGCAGAAGTTAGGGAATTAAAGCGTATGACTATGCCCCGTTGGATCACCTTACAGACAACCTACAAACTCAGAGGTTCTGATCAATTCAATCATCTTCTGACAAGGCAACAAATAGACAAGATGCTCAAAGATGCGAAGGCTATAGCAGAATGGGAACCCCATGGGATTATCACACATAGCTATCTTTTCTTTATATTAACATTTTCATTTTTTACGACGGCATTCTCCTACTAGAATGTTTGTCTCATTGTACAAAAATACTTACTCAAAGTCAATACAAAGATATCCCTTTGAAAGTGCAAAAACTATATGTTTTTCTTTACGCTTGTATTTCTTTTACAAAAACATCCAATGATTCATTGTTGAACATATGCATTTGAACATAATAACTATTTACAAATAAACAAAATGAAAAAGGCAATTACTGATAGGTGGAAGGGATAGGGAAACACCTCTAGGCTATTCCATAAGTAATCCCCCGCAGTATGTCGTTTAATCTCCAGCGGAACAAAGCTTCCAATTATCAATCCCTGGTAGAAATCATCCAATTTCCCCAAACAGATTTTTTAAGCAATACATGGCATTTCCCTTGCAACAGAACGAAAATGCATCAACACTCCGACTTTAAGACCTGAAGACTTACATATCCTTAGTAGCAGTCAGGGATTTATTTTCCCCAATCCAACAGCAGTGCAGCAAATTAGCTCACATACACATACATTGCATCCATATATCATAAACATTAATAAAGCGAATGCTATATATCATACATGCAACATGACCTTGCATTTTAGCTAACCTTTTACCCTTTTCAGGATAAGATTAACAGCTACCATTAACAATGTTCAAAGCTTTCAGATACAGTTCAGATACGCTCGAGACACAAACGCCATTCTGATACTCATTCACATTCAACTTTCAGATACATTTAAGATACGCTCCAGACACAGACGCCATTCTGATACTCATTCAGATTCAACTTTAAGATACAGTACAGATACGCTCTAGACACGGATGCCATTCTGATACTCATTCATATTCAACTTTCAGATATAGTTCAGATACGCTCTAGATAAGGATGCCATTCTGATACTCATTCAAAAGCAGCCTTCAGATACAGTTTAGATACGCTCCATACACGGACTCCATTCTGATACTCATTCAGATTCAACTTTCAGATACATTTCAGATATGCTCCAGACATGGACGCCACTCTGATACTCATTCTTTCTGCTTACAAATTACAATTCAACAATCCTTATTAGATGGAATCTATAAGCCCATCTCCAACAAGTTTCTATCACTTCTCCAAATGGCATCTTTAAGCCCATTCCCTCAACCATCACATCGCCGAGTGCAAATTTCGGGGCACTCTAGTGTTCAATCATCTTCCACCATCGAGTCACGAATGACAAAGCTTACCAATCTAACTCTTGAGGTTTAAGAAGATTGAACAGGGGGAGTTGTTGTACCCCAAAATTTTCCCTCTCACTTATCAATAATGTTCTCACAAGATCTCCTTGGGCTCAAGACTACACTAGGGTTTGATCAGCTCAAGACACCTCCTTATGCATTGATGACCAAAATTAGGGTTTGAGTTTGCACAAGGATTTTTGGACTATTAATGATTCATATGACTTTCAAAGATAATTATGGACCCCCAAGATTACTCATGTCAAGTTTCAAGCCTTGAATCACACTTTTGATCAGTCAATTGAATAATTGACCTAAAAATCATCGGTATTGGGGAAAACGTCAACCATAGCCAATTTACAGTCAAACTTCATAATTTTTTCCACATCAACATTTTAGACCCATATGTATCATTTGATCAAGTTTGGACCACAATTCCTTAAGAAATTTGATCAAATCTCCAAAAGGGCAAAATGGTCAAAATTAGGGTTTTGACTTAGAAAGGGCAATTTCTGATTTTTGATCTAGAAAATGATCAATTTGTTTAAGGCATGACCTCAAGAGTCCAATTGCATCATTTTTACCTAATTACATGATTCAAAACATTTCAAGTCCATTTGATTGACAGATGAATTTTGCAGTCAACTGATCAAAAGTCAATTGTATACTGAAAAGTCAAACTTTGACTTTTTGGTCAAATTCAAGTGCCAACGATCATAATTCATCAAAACATGTCAAAATAGGAAACTTATTCATCAATAAATCAAGAAATCAAGATTTCAATTTAAAAACTCAAAATTTCTAAACTTAGAAATTTTTCTAAGTGTCAAAATTTTCTTATTTTTTCATTACTTTAAGCCAAATTTTCACCGTGATACAAGATGATTCAAAGGAAACTTCCAACATTAAAGTTGTAGATCCACATGAAATCTACAACTTTTATTCATGCAACTTCTCTCAAGTTATAATTTTGTGAATACATGCTCATGAACAAAAATTGACTTAGTGAAATTTTGCCTAGTTAGGCAGATTTTTGGCCTAACTTCATGGTAATTTTTCACATAGTTCTAAGGGGAATCTTCAAAATCAATTCAAAGATGAGTTGAAGATAACATTGAAAGATTTCAAAAATGTCAAATAAATCCTTGAGATCATTCTTGAGTAATTAGAATCGAAGATATGAATTTGGTGTTTTGTCACTTGGATTACAAGCCATTTTGTGAAGAACACTTGATCCAATTTTCAAGCATGTTGTACAAATCTTGAATTTCAGGATTCAAACTTGCTAATCACTCATTAATTTAATTCTTACACAAATGATAGATCCATTGTCCAAGCATTTGAGCCATTATCCAAGTTGCATTTCCATTTCTGGAAGAAAGTCACCACTTCCATTTTGGAAAAGTGACTTTAATCACAATGTTAACTCTCCTTGAGCCCATACATTGTTGCTTCTGACTAAAAATAATGTAAAATCAAGAAGAAACATATATACAACCTTCTAACCACCCTACAAACCCTTGTACTTCACATTGAAACCATGTTTTCCAACTTTGCTTCAAAACAAGTAACCAAGCCATAACATGTGATTTTCAAATTCTGAGTTGTTATAAGCCTCAAAACCTCATGCTTATAAATACATACACTATTTGCAAGATGAGACACAAATGCTAGTGCCCTGAAACTATCTCAAACACTTAAATACCATAAACCTGTTCAAGAACACAATTAATACACAGTTTTGAACCAAAACTCATGATCTTCATTTCCACTCGTGCGTTTTGAAAACTAATCACTCAAACACCTTCTATACATCATACCAAAGCAATCTAGACCCATGTTTCAAGACTGTAACTCCTCCATCATTATCCATCATTTTCAAATATCAAGCTTGCAGGTTTACTTGAGTAGAGTGATTCAGGGACTCCGGCTGCAAGAGGTAAATTTTGAAACTTCTATCTCTTCATACAAGCATCATTTGATCCTGATTTGTGAAGACAAAATGTAGATCTCTTTGCTCTAAAGATGACCATGTTCATAGTTCCCATTTATATTGACTATGTATAGAGAATTTTAAATTTGAAATTTCTGAGAAAATTAGGTTTCAATTTAGGGCCATCAAAATTAGTTTTTATCTTTGACTTTTAGCTTACATAAGTTATATGGTTGGATGCGTGGGAAGAAACACCACAACTTTCATGTTTGAACTTTCCATTTTTGTGGAGAGATGAGGAAGATACAGGTAGTCCGGCTAGGCGCGAGGTTGAAGATGAAGTTGCCTTCAGAAAGCAGTTTCTAATATATATTTATGGTTTGATTATATGACCGGATGAAACAGCCTCCCAAGTGGCAAGCGCGCACATACTAAGTCAATTCTTACCTAAATGGCGAGAGTTCGAACCAATGTGAACCCCCCTTTTGCATTTTTCATATTTTTCTGATTTTCTAACGCTTTTATTTTTGCAGGCGCTGGGCCCTTTGGGCCTGGCAGTTTTTTTATATTTTTGCTAGCTTACCTCCCTGGCTACTTTTGGCACCCCCTGGCCCATTTATTTTTTATTTACTTATTTATTTCATTTTCCCTTTTAAATATATTTTCTAAAATACCAAAAAAATCATAAAAAAATATAAAAATAATAGATTTATGTTTTGACATAATTTAAATATTTTTTACACATAAAAAATTATTTTTGTTCATTATACTTTATTTATCTTTACTAATTACCTTGTAAATTAAATTAAAAACTAGGTTATTATTTATTTAAATACATTTATTTTAATATAAGAAAATACCAAAAATATCTCACAACACCATATATATTATCTTCATGACAAAAATACAAAATATACTTTTTTTCTTTAAACTTATTTTCTTTTAATCAACTAAATAAAATTAGGGTTTTGTCTAAAAAATATCTTCTTAATTAATTTTTTTTCTTATTAAATTTAAATTAATTTTTACTTAATTATCTTTCTCTAATTAGGTTTAGGTTAAAACCTTTTTAATATAAAAATCCAAACACAAAAAAATCATTTCTTTCAATTTGCATTTGTACTTTATATATTTCTTCAATTATTTGTACATATTCAATGTGGTTGTAATAGATTAATTAGGTTTATATTATTGCAATCCTCATTCATAAATTGTATACCCCCTCCCACAAATGTTGTAATAGCGTAGTAACTTTAAATTTTGCAATTTATCGCTTTTACATGACATGCTAGTAATTAGAGTTTGTATGGAAAGAATAAAATCAATCAAGTAGAAAACCCTAATTCAAGACAAAAAACAAGCATGAAAACAACACACTTGCACACAAGCACCCCTAGGGTAAAATCCACTTGGTTGCCTTATACAAAATGGCCATATTACGCATGTGAGGTATCTTAGCAAAAAACAAACAAATACAAGATCATAGTCCCTCGATGATGCTATCTAAAGTTGCCTCACAAATGATCTTAGTCCCTCAAAAAGAATGTTAAGATACCTTGCAACATTGTTAATTATGGATATACGATGACCCACGCCTGTCCCATTTACATCCAAAGATGGGGTTGCTTACCAAATCAATGGTAAGACAACAATTTCAAAGGAAGAGGAAATGAACAAGAAAGACATTTGAGTAGGTAGATTGCTCCTAATTACTTGATCCATTTCAAAACAAACATCCTTGCTATTTTCAAAACAAACACCTACACATTCCAAAACATCTTACAAAACTTGAAAACATTTTCAAAAGATCAACATCTTTGTATACATTCTTACGAACGAGAATCATTACAAAGATTGCCTAAAAAATGACCCCTTTACAAAATACTTTCAAAAAACCACACAAAGCACGATTTCAAACAAAAGCAAGTTATCTAGCAAGTAACTAAGAGCCCATGGAAAACCATGGATGAAAAGGGTGCTAATACCTTCCCTTTTCATAATCTACCCCCCGAACCTAAGAAACAATCTCAAAGGTCTTTCTTGTGCTTTTTCACCTTTCCTTTTGGATAAAAGAAAAGTCGGTGGAAACTCTTGCTAACCGCAACATTTGCGATAAAATGCAAAACCTTCAAGTCAGTTCTCCAACCGTATCACAGATCCAATTTGACCAAAGTTGATGAAAATTCATTAGACGATTGGTAGAACTAAAGCCTCCTAATAATAAATCTCAAGTTTATTGGATCAAATGGTTCAAATTAACATACTTGGGCTTACAAACATGGGTTTGGGCCACGAATGATCATTTTCCCAAATTGTGTCAAAATTTAGCGCTATGTAAGCAATTGTAAATGGACTTATATAGAAGTCACACCTATTTTGAGGTCGGTCAATAGCAATCTATCTATCATATGTTTTGAGAAATGATATGGAAATCATTTTCCAATAACATTTAGTACAATAAGAAGGGGATAAGATGAAGAGGGATGGGGTAAGAATTAAACCACATTTGAACCAAAAATTTAATCAAACTATTATTAAAATCATTCATCCATTTTTTGTGGAGACAAACTCAACACCATGGATCCAATGATGTTAATAAAGCTTATGATCAAAATTTCATAGTCCAAGATCAGCCAGAATATAATACAAAATAAAATGGTATTTTAAAATAAATAAATTATAAAGGGGAAATAGAAATTATATTCAAAACATCCAAGAAAAATCAACTAAGACCATAGAAAAATCAGAAATGAGCTCAAATGTTTATACAAAACTTTTGTTAATCTTTTAAAGTCAAAAACTATTTTTAAAATTAAATGAAATAGGCAAAACAAACCAAAAATTGTGAAAAATAATAAAGTAATAAATAAAAACAAAATGAGGTTACAAATATTTGTCAAAAGATCGTTGGATCCTTCCCTATTTTTTCAGAATTTAAAAATTAAGAAAACTATTTTTAAACATTTAAAACATTTAAAATAAAGTGAAAAATTATAAAAAAATATCCGAACACAAAATAAAATTGTGAAAAAATAATAATCAGAAAGAGAAAAATTAAAAGTATTTTTCATAATTTTTTCAGATTTTTTGAAATTAAAATGTATTTTCTATGATTTTTTGAAGTTTAAAAAAATTTAAAAATAAAAATCAGAAAATAAAATAAAGTAAAAAAAATGTGGACCAATGGATGAGAGTCAAAATGCATTAGTAAGCTAATCCAATGGATCAGACGCATTGTGTATATCATGGTCTTTAGTGAATAAAGCATGGAATCAATTATTAAATCAGATTTTGAAAAAATGTGCGGCACATCTTCATTGGTTGATAGATGACACGTTAGTCATCTTCAACCTCCAACCAACAAACCCGCAGGTTCTAAAAACTATAAACTTAGGACACGAGACTGGTACCATTCGCTTCATCTCTTCAAGAAGATTCCAATGCTACCTTCGTGAAAAATTTATATAAACTATAGCTCAGTCATTTTTGAAAAGAAGTTCTGAAAAGGGATTTGAAGTTTCATGGCCAAAACGTACTTCCAATTGAAAACAAGTGTTGTGACTAGAATCGATATGATGAGAGCGTCATAAGAGTATCAAAGTTTGAGAGAATTGGTGAAGGAATCTATCTATTGAAGTTAAGTTGCAGAGCTTTGAAACTGGACTTGGCTAGCACGACTTAGGAAGTCTTAGAGCTTAATTCTTTTTCTGTTAGCTTCAGTGAGGTTCAAGGAAGGTGAATTGACAAAGAAAAATGATTGAGAAAGGTTGTAAGAGCAAATTCGAATTTGCATAAAATTGAGTTCAAGAGGAAGTTTGGCAGGGTGATTCTGGCTCACTAAGCTTGAGAAAATGAATGAGGTACGATCCTTTATTTACAGGGAAGCTGATTGAATGCTCAAGCATGTGAAATGATGAAGTTTGGAGGGAAATCGTGTGAAGTTTCTCATCCAAACCTTGGGTTTTAATATCCTAATCACTTCTAGAGGTTCACTAAACGTGTTTAGAAGCAAAAGCGTGCAGAAAAAATGTGTTTAGAAGCTAAATCAAGGATTTCAAATTCTGTCTTCTGAAGAAACTTCAGTTTCAAGTTACCAAGTTCAAATCAATGGCATTCTCAACTCAAGGAGTGTTAGGACATGATTCTTGAAGCTTTAGAAATATGAGATCACAAGGTTCACAATGTGCAAAGAGTGGATCAAATGGATGCTTGAAATTAAAATTATGATGAGTCTAAATTGAGAAAAAGAGGTTGACTTTTGTACTTAGAAAAATTCTAAGTTTTTTCTTCAAAAATGACTTATAATGTCTTGCATCTAAACATGGCCTTCCATTTGAAATTATCTCTTGACTAAAAAAGATGGCTTAAAGTAGATATCTTGAATGGCATTTTAAGACTTGAACCATTTAAAATCTCCAAAAAATGATGAAGTTATGACTTGTTGAAATTGACAAAAATTCATAAAATGACCTATAATATTTTGCATCCTTAGGGCATCTTCCATTCATTTTCACACTTTGCACTTAAAAGAAGGGTTGAAGTTCACAATTTTAAGATCAATTTGAAAAAACAATGGGCTCTAGGTGATAATAATTGACCAAGTTATAATCTTTTGAAGTCATATATGGGATTTTTATGATTCAACTAGAAGACTTGTAATCTTTCTTCATCATTAGGTATCTTCCTTACAAAGTTTCCTTGAAAATTTTGAAGCTATTTGTTGATATTCTTTTGAAGAGAAGGTTATCTTTAGAATCACCGAAAAATACCAAAAGATGAGTAAGATATACCCCTTTAAAGATCAAAACTCTAACTCCTAGAGTAACAAAATGCCTTGGGAAACCTTTGCAATTTTGACCAACTTTCTTGCACAAATACTTTTTTCATGTAAATAGAAGTTGTTGAGGATGATAATAAGAAGCCATGTTAACCAAAGCCACTTCCAAATCTTGAGAATTGAGGGACATATGCACTTATGATCAATTAAATGAAAGACTTTTCCAACTAGGTCAAACTTCTTCAATCAAACCTTGTACCTTTGAACTATTTTTGACACCTTTAGACATGATGAATCGTAATAGACTTTGTCATGATATTATTTAAACATATCTTCAATAATGAAGCTTGAATATCAATGAAGCTTTGTTGGAGAAGACATGGAAATAAACTCATGAACCTATGGATCCACTTGATGGAATGTATTGTGCTTTCACCCATGATACCAACAATTAGAGAAAGTATTCATTGTACTTATTAGTTAAAAGTTAATAAATACAAAACATAGATGATCACAATATACAAGTCAAGGTGCTTTGTGATTTCCCATTAACAAAGTTAAAGATAAGGAGAAGAACTAAATCCTAGTGTGTGATCTTGTTGCATTGTGATGGTGTAATACGGTGGGAGAACTGACTTGGTTGTTTTTGCGTTTGATCGCAATTATTGCGGATAGCAAGAGTCGCCACCGACTTTTCTTTTATCCAATAAAGGAAAGGGTGAAAATAACAGGAAAGAACTTTGAGATATTTTCTTGAGTTCGAGGTGTAGGTTATGAAAAGGGAAGGTGTTAGCACCCTTTTCATCCGTAGTTATCTACGGGCTCTTAGTTGCTTGCTAGATAACTTTTGAAATTGCTTTGTTTGAAATGTGTTTTGTGGTGGGTTTTGAAAGTATTTTTAAAGCGCCTTTGTTTCTGCAAACTTTGTAATAATTCTCGTCTCTATAAGAATGCATACAAAGTGTTCGTTTTGAAAATAGTTCAAAGAGATGTTTGTTTTTGAAGATGTTTTGAAAATGTAAGTGTGGAAATGGTTTTTAGTTTGTGAGCAAGCAACTACGAGCGTCCTACCTACTCAAAAGGTCTATGTTCTTTTCCTCCTCATTTAGATGTTCCTATCTTACCATTGATTGGTAAGAAGCCCCATCATTGGATGTAAAGGGACGGATGTGGGTCAATCGTATAGTCATAAAAGGCAACTTATGAGAAGTTTTAGCAATTTTCATAATGGACTAGATCATTTATCGGAGGCAACATTGAGGGACATCGAGGGACTATGATCTTTTTTATTGAGGGTCTTCGCTAAAATGCCCATATTCGAGGGACATGACTATTTTCCGAGGCAACAAGCGTGGTTACCCTAAAGGTGTGCGTGTGTGAATAATGTGTTTGATTGCATGCACTTTTTCCTTTGAAATTATGGTGTTATAACAGTTGATTTTATCTTGCCATACACACCCTAATTACTAGCAATTTATATTAAAGCAGTAAATTGCGGAAATTAAAATCCTAAGTTATTACATCACTTTAGGGGATGGGGGACACAAATGTATAAATGGGGGTGGAAAGAAATAAAAGTCCTAATTATTACAACCATATTGAATAGAAAATGAAAGAAAATATATAAAAAATATATTAAAAAAAACAAAAACAGCGCAAAGGACAGAAAAAACAAATCTTTCGATTCATGCAGTATGTTCGAAGCATGAATCCTTCGATTCACAGAGAAAAAACAAATCTTTCGATTCATGCAATATGCACCCTTCGATTAACACACCCTTTTTTCTTTTGTTTGAGCCTGTAAAGCAGTGTGTGTCGAAGCCTAAGGCTTTGTGTCGAAGCATGATGTAATTTCTCACTCCCACATTGTTTTATGGTATGTACGGGTTAGTTCTTGACAAGAAAGGAAAACAAACAAAAAAAGTAGCTTCGAAGGCAATGATTAATAATGTTTGAAACGAAGGATTTAGAGTCAAGAAGACTTACCTTGAAGCTGGATTGTGTGCTTTAGACTTGATTTTTTGCCTTAGAATGCTCTTGGGTTCGAAAAAAATAAAAGAGGTTTTGTCTTTGTTGGTTCTGGGTTCTAAAGAAAAGAAATAGAGGTGTTGTGTTTGTTTTTGTTCTGGGTTTAAGAGTGCTCTAAGCCTTCATCCTTGGGTTCTCTCCTCTCTCTTTTTTTCTTCTTCTCCTTTTTCCTTGTCCAAAAAAGCCTCCCTTTGTGTGTTGTGAAATAAACTATTTATAGAAGAGTCTTGCTGGGGTTTTGGGGGAAAACAAATGAAATTTGAACAGTTTGGGTATGTTCTTTTCATAGCTTACGAGGTGTAGCTCTTATGTGCTATTTTGGTGCAAATTAGGAGCAGTATAGCAGGACTGTTTTGCATCAGTATTGGAGTGTTGTGGCAGCTTGGTGCAGGGTTGTTTCATAGCAGTGCAACAGACTGATTTTGACATGTTTTTAGGCTGTTATGTTGATAGTACATCAAGCTTGGGCTTGGCAGTATATTGTACATTGTTCAGCAAGCATCTTGAATACTTCACCCTTTCGTTTTGATCACATAGATCCACAACCTTTGACCAAACTAATCAACAGACAAAGCAATATTTGTTTCCAACAAATGTGTGTCCTTCGAATGGACCACACAACCTTCGACCAGACTCAAACAACAGACGAAACAATATTTGTTTCCAACAAATGTGTGTCCTTTGAATGGACCATACAACCTTCGAGCAGACTCAACAACAAACGAAGCAATATTTGTTTCCACCAAATGTGTGTCCTTCGAATGGACCATACAACCTTCTACCAAAAACAACAACAAATGAAACAATATTTGTTTTAACCAAATGTGTGTCCTTCTAATGGGCCACACAACCTTCGACCAGACTCAATAACAGACGAAACAATATTTGTTTCCACCAAATGTGTGTTCTTCAAATTGTCTCAAATATTGAGCATGCAAGAAGATCTCATTGGCATAGTCAAAATGAAAGTATTTCTGGATTTCTTTCCTACCAGTAACCATCAGTTGATTAAGTGGTCTAAAGTTCAAATGTCCAAACCTCAAATTGTAATTCATAGTGTAGAAACTATGTGTGTCAAAGGGTTTAGAGGTGGAATCGAAGCAGGTTATTTCAAAGGGAGCCATTGCCTTGTGGATCGAAGCAAGCATGAAGGAAGCCATTGCCTTATGGATCGAAGCAAGCATGAAGGAAGTAACTTCTTTGTGGATCAAAGCAAGCATGAAGGAAGCCATTGCCTGTTGGATCAAAGTAAGCATGAAGGAAGCCATTGCCTTGTGGGTCGAAGAAAGCATGAAGGAAGCTCATGCTTTGTATATCTAAGCAAGCATGAAGGAAACCATTTCCTTGTGGATCGAAGTAAGCATGAAGGAAGCCACTGCTGAGTCGAAGCTTGCATGAAGGAAGCCATTACTCAGTCGAAGCTTGTGGATCGAAGATTCTTCTTCGATTTTTCCAAATCTACCAACCACTCCTTTTGATCAGTCGTGTAGCCTGAACCAGATTTTAAATTCAACATAGTTACCTGCATCTGCACACCCTTTTTGTCTGCTTTGTACTTGTGCAAACTTGAGCTTTTAAAAATCTTTGTGAGAAATGTCTTGAGAAAAGAGAGGGCACATTTTGGGGTACAACAGCTTCCCCTGTTCAATTTTTTTAAACTTGAGGAGTTAGATTGGAGAGTCCTCAATTCGTGACTTGAAGGTGGAAGATGATTGAACATTAGAGTGCCCAAAAATTTGCACTCAACCATGTGTTAGTTTATTGTGTAGGGAATGGACTTAAAGATTCCATTTGGAGAGATCATGGAGAGTTATTGGAGATGGGCTTATAGATGCCATCAAAGTTGATTGTTGATAGAAATTAGACTAAGTATAAGCTTGACTGTAACTGGGAGAAATATCAGAATAAATATTTGGTCGATTTAATTTTGGATGACATGTTGGAATGGACCCGCGTTAAGCCGTGTTTGGAAATGTATTAGAAGGAATCCGTGTAAGACTGCTTCAGGATGAATTCGTGTGGGACTATATCTGGAAATTCATGAGAAGGAACCTATGTAGGGCTGCTTTGGGATGAGTTCGTGCGAAACTTTTTCTGGAAATGTATGACAAGGAACCTGGGTAGGGCTGCTTCATGATGAGTCCGGGTGAAACTTCATCTGGAAATGTATGAGAAGGAAACTGGGTAGGGCTTCTTTAGGATGAGTCAGTGTGTAACTTCATATGGAAATGTATGAGAAGGAACCTGGGTAGGGCTGCTTCATGATGAGTCAGGGTGATACTTCATCTGGAAATGTAAGAGAAGAAACCTGTGTAAGATTGCTTCGGGATGAGTCAGTGTGAAACTGCATCTGAAAATGAATGAGAAGGAGTATTGGTAGGGCTACTTCAAGATGAGTCTGTGTAAAACTTTATTTGGAAATATATGAGAAGGAACCTAGGTAGGGTTGCTTCAGGATGAGTCTGTGTTATACTTCATCTTAAAATATATGAGAATGAGCCTGGGTATGGCTGCTTCAGGATGAGTCAGTGTAAAACTTCATCTAGAAATATATGAGAAGGAACCCGGTAGGGTTACTTCATGATGAGCCCGTGTAAAGATATATCTGGAAATATATGAGAAGGAGCATGGGTAGGGATGCTTCAGGATAGGTCTGTGTGAAACTGCATCTGGAAATTATGAGAAGGAGTCTCGGTAGGGCTGCTTCAGGATGAGTCTGTGTGAAACTAAATCTAGAAATTATGAGAAGGAACCTGGGTAGAGTTGCTTCAGGATGAGCCCGTGTGAAACTGTATTTGGAAATATATGAGAAGGAGCTTGGGTAGGGCTTCTTTAGGATGAGTCTGTGTGAAAATTCATCTGGAAATATATGAGAAGGAGCTTGGGTAAGGCTGCTTCGGGATGAGTCCGTGTGAAAATGCATCTTGAAATGTATGAGAAGGAGCCTGGGTAGGGCTACTTCAGGATGAGTCCGTGTGAAACTGCATCTGGAAACTATGAGAAGGAACCTTGGTAGGGTTGCTTCAATTGGTCGTGTAGATAGTTGCCCTTGCTTGTTTCAGGAATAAATCGCTGACCTATTTGAGAAAGAAAGATAGTTTCACCGGCTTATTTCAGGAATTAATCTTCAATATGATCATGTAGATAGTCGTCCTGTCTTGTTTCAGGTGTTAATCTATAATCGGTTGTTCATAGATAATTGTCTTGTCTTGTTTCAGGTATTAATCTGGAACCCACTTTTTGTTGGCCGTAGAGGTAGTTGCCCTGGCTTGTTTCAGGAATTAATCTCTGACCTATTTTAGAAAGAAAGAGAGTTTTCCAACTTGTTTCAGGAGTTAATATTCAATCAGATCATTTAGATAGTTGTCCTGTCTTGTTTCAGGTATTAATCTATAATCAGTTGTTCACAAATAGTTGTCCTGTCTTGTTTCATGTATTAATCTGGAAGTCACTTTCTGTTTGTCGTAAAGATAGTTTCCCTAGTTTGTTTCAGGAATTAATCTCTGACCTATTGAGAATTGGTTGTGGCATTTGCCAAAAGAGGATTTTTGTTGATTTCCTTTTCCTGCAAGGAAGAGGGTTAGTTGCATGCAGATGTATGCATGGCTTAATGATGTTCTCAAAATAAATGAGATTATGTTGTATGCATTTATCATGTATGTAATATGATATATGAATGTGAAATATTTGTTGAAATGTATCTTTGCTTCGGAAAATAAATCCTTGACAAGTGCTGGGGAGCTTTGGAAAGTTAAATCCTGGAATGTTGTTGGGGTTGAAGAGTATGCACGTCTTATAACTTTGTTTAGAATGTTTCCTCTAGGGGTTCCTGTTTTTTTGAATGAAGAGAAATCCGCTGGGGGACATTGATTTTTCTTGAGGGAAACTTTGTGGAGGATGTTAATTTCTGCTTGAGGATAAGAGTTCAGGAGTTTTAGTTATTCATTTCTCTACTGGGGAGTTATACTCTTGATCAGAGAGAATGGAAGTTAACAACTTTTTGGGGATAAAGAAGTTAACTGTTAACTGATTGGCTTCCAGGCTTTGCAGCAACTCACTAGGGATAGTGGAAAACTTTACCGGGGAAGTGGAGTTTTTAAATTGACTTTGTTGATGAATTCACTAGGGATTAGGGGTTATGGTCCCTTAATTTGTAATAGTCTGAGAGGCAAACTTAAGCTGGGGAATCTGTAGTTTGTTGGGGAAATAAACCATGTTGAAGAGAATATTTGACGAACTGATGGGGAGGTGTTTTCTTTTGGAAAAACTCCTCGGGGATTCTTCTTGAGACCAAATACGTTGGGGAGAGGTTTTCCGGAGATTGAAACTCTGGCTGGAGATTGCATAGATCGAACTCTGTGGGGATAAATTTGTGGGGATATCCATGAAATTGGCCTTGTGGGGTTTGGACCCTTATCCATGAAGATTATTCTGTGGGGATAACCTTATAGAGGTGACTCTGGAGACTTCCCTAGGGATCACCTTGTGAAAGGGACTTTGTGAGGATTTTTCATTATCCACAGCAGCAAGTGTTGAAGTTACTGCTAGAAAAAATTTTGTTTGATTGTACATGCCCCTTTGATGGGATTTATGTTCAATGCCCCAAGTAATTCGAATGGAGACTTGCCCCCGGCTATGAGAGATTTCTTGGAATCTTGACTTGACTACCCCGGATGAGTTGGACAATAGTCATGTTATGCCCCTTTGATTATGGAATATTTGTCATTGGAAGTGTTTTTTCCATTTGAAGTGATTCTGTTTCTTGAGAGGATTTCCGTTCATTGGATATTCTCTGTGAGAATTTCTCCGCTGTCAAACAATTTATCCATATGCAAACAATGATATTCAAACAATGCAAAGTTTATGTTTGTCTTGAAGTTTTGAAAATGCAGTTTTAACAAATAAATGAGTTTTATAAGAATATGAATTCAACTCAGGATTTACAGTAAGCCTTACAGGAGTCAGGATACCTTTTGTAACAGCATGCTTTCGAACTAACCCGTGCTTCAATTAGGAATTTTAAGGGGTGTAGCATGGCCTGGTTCACGGTTTAAGAAAAAAAGGATAAGGCTCAAAGTGTATTTGTACCCAACCCGCTCTTCATGATGTTCTTCAGTCCTATACTCAGTTAATTGCGCGTTTTGAATCCCAATTGAGTCTGGAATGATATCTTGGTGATGGTTTGGATATTAGAAGTTTATTTGGGAAGGCAGTCATTTTTACAATGTTGTCGAGGATTTGTAGCGACCTCTTTTTGATTTATTGTCCCTTTTTTTTGTCTGATTGTTCTTGTTTTGAGATTACAGCCAGCAGGATGCCCTAGTTTTTTCTTAAGTCTCCTTCATAGGTTTTGACTCAGTGGGATTTTCTTTTGACAGATATTGACTTCCTATTTCACGGGGAACCATCACCATCTTTTGATTCAGAAGGACGTTTTTGATGTCATTTGTTGTATATGAAGTGAAAGCTTGTGACTAAACACGCATTTGGATTAACTGAGAAACTAACCTTGCCCCAGGTTTTGATTAAAGGTTTCAATTTGTGCGAAAAAGAAAACTCCTACTTCCTTGGCTCAAAAGGGTTAACTAGGGATTATATTCCTTATAACTCAACTATTTAGGAATTGAAAGAACGCTTGCACATCATCAACAAGGTCTGTCCAAAAGCATGTTGTATGATATTATGGTATTATTTTCGTCATCCTCCCTCTAAAGGCTTACAACTTTTAATGAGAGTTGAATATCACGAAAAAAAGAATAAAAACACAGTTTAAATATAGTGAAAACGAATGTATTAGTTCAAGACAAACATATGCAATGCATTAATGAAAATAACCAAAGTCTGACATAAATATGAGTGTTTAAGCAAACAAAGAAATTACAACTGAAAATTCGAATGAACAAAAAAATCTCTGCCTAAATTTCTCACTTCAGATGGTGTGTCTTTGAGGGATGAAAGAAAAATTCAATATGACCATCTCGTGCAAATTCCAACGCCCCTTCATCGATTAGGTCTTGAACCTTATATTTCAACATCCAACACTTATCAGTATCATGCCTCGGACTATTGGAGTGATATGCACACCTTTCATTGGGATGGTAACTAGGAGCGGAAGTATTAGGATTCCGAGAAGGATCCTTCAATGTGACCAAATTCAACTTTAACATGTGATGCAAGGCTTGCGACATCAGCATGTTGAGTTTGGTATATTTCCTATTGGATGTATCCTGCTTATGCTGATTACCCTGTTGTTGTTGGCGAGGTTGTTGTTGGGCTCATGATGTAGTAGAAATTTGGAAAGGTCTATTCTCCACAAAGTCAACTTCTTGTCTCTTCAGGGAATCATTAATGACTTGATCACCAGCCTCGACTGTTTGTTTCATATGGTTGCATCCTTCTTGATGACACTTGTTGACGAGGGCTCTCATCTCCTCTTGTCCCTCGAGATATGTTTTGGAGAAGAGCCATCTGACCCACCATCTGTCTCATCATCTGGATTTTCATCGTTGCCATTTTAGTTTATAATTGTCCCAACTGGTCATCCCTGTTGTCCTCAGGATTCTTCTTGGTCATGCTCTCAATGAGGAGTACTTTCACTTCTTCTTGCCCTTGGATAGGTTCAGTAAAAATTCTTGAAGTTGAGCATTTTGGGTCTGAAGATCTATGATAGTTTGTTCTAGAGCCATCTCTACTAAAATAAATAGTAAGCAGATGAGAAACTTGTGTGGGGAAAACCTGTCATGATATGATGCATGGTATGTGAATGCAATGTTTTCAAGGATCTCGCGGGGTATACGCAAGAAAATGTTAGAAGTTGAACTTTGATCACAACTTTGACTGGAGAAATTTGTAACGTTGGATGTCCTTCCACGAGAATCAAGCTCACCATGTCAAGTTGGTCACAGCCCTTGACTTAAGTTATCATGCTTTGGTCTTTGACAGCATTTGGTTAGAGGAAAGTAAATCCTCTTGCCCCTTGATAGACGTCTGGTTCATCATGACCCTGCATCACAGGTCTTTTGAGATCCTTGAAATGGTTAGTGGAAATGATATGGTATGATGTCATGATGTTATGTACAAATAATCATACACAAGCAAAAGCAAACAAGTCATATACACACAAAGCAGACAAATCCTTAGGTTTAGGCTTGCATGGATTTTATAGGTAAGTAACCTCTTGAAGTTAAGTTTGCTCAACCTGTCCTAGTAATAGTAACCGGGTTCTAAGGAGTCTCATATCACTGATCTTTCTTTTAGGCATTTTTATAGCTCAAGCACCAAAGTATTGCGGCCAGAATATCCCAAAAGTCCAATCTCAATGAGTGTAGCATTGAGTATCAACCAATCTTCAGTCGGAACCAATGCTGGCAATCTCACTACTTTCTAATCGCTTAGGATGATTCAATTAAATATTCTAAAGGTCAGTTAGCGCTTCATGACACTATAAGGAATCATAATGCTATCCTTGACTGACTCAAGGAACATTAGTACAAGCATGAGTATCACGCTAATGTAGCTATCACTTGTCCATATCGGTCTACATTGTACAACCTCCATGATTTATTGCTACTTACCTAAAAAGTTGCCCCATATCCTGGTGTAAGATCAAAAACCCAAATAAGGACCCAAAATATAAAGCAAAAAAGTCAAACAAAGAAAGCATTTTAAAGGTGATCTAGCTCTAAGGTAACCCCACTTTTAAGCTTTTCCTCAACAGAGTCGCCGGTTCTATAATACAGTGGGAGAACTGACTTGGGTGTTTTGCGTTTGATTGCAATTGTTGGAGATAGCAAGAGTCGCCACCGGCTTTTCTTTTATCCAATAAAGGAAAGGGTGAAAAGAACAAGAAAGACCTTTGAGATATTTTTTTGAGTTCGGGGGGTAGGTTATGAAAAGGGAAGGTGTTATCACCCTTTTCATCTGTAGTTATCTACGAGCTCTTAGTTGCTTGATAGATCACTTTTTAAATTGATTTGTTTGAAATGTGTTTTATGGTGGCTTTTGAAAGTATTTTGAAAGATCCTTTGTTTCTGCAAACTTTGGAATGATTCTCGTCTCTATAAGAATGCGTACAAAGTGTTGGTTTTGGAAATAGTTCAAAGAGATGTTTGTTTTTGAAGATTTTTTGAAAGTGTAAGTGTTGAAATGGTTTTAGTTTGTGAGAAAGCAACTACGAGCATCCTACCTACTCAAAAGGTCTATGTCCTTTTACTCCTCCTTTAGATGTTGCTATCTTAACATTGATTGGTAAGAATCCCCATTATTGGATCTGAAGGGATGGGCGTGGGTCAATCGTATAGTCGTAGAAGGAAACTTATGAGTCGTTTTATCAATTTTCGTAAGGGACTAGATCGTTTACCGGAGGCAACATCGAGGGACATCGAGGGACTACGATCTTTTTTATCGAGGGTCTTTGCTAAAATGCCCATATTCGAGGGACATGACTATTTTCCGAGGCAACAAGCGTGGTTACCCTAAAGTTGCACGTGTGTGAATAGTGTGTTTGATTGCATGCATTTTTTTCTTTGAAATTAGGGTTTTCTAACGATTGATTTTATCTTGCCATACACACCCTAATTACTAACAATTTCTATTAAAGCGGTAAATTGCGGAAATTAAAATCCTAAGCTATTACATCACTTTAGGGGATGGGGGATACAAATGTATAAATGAGGATGGAAAGCAATAAAAGTCCTAATTATTACAACCATATTGAATAGCAAATGAAAGAAAATATAAAAATAAAATAAAAACACCGCAAAGGAGAGAAAAAAGAAATCTTTCAATTCATGCAGTATGTTCAAAGCATGCATCCTTCGATTCACAGAGAGAAAACAAATCTTTCAATTCATGCAATATGCACCCTTCGATTCACACACCGTTTTTTCTTCTCTTTTGGCCTGTAAAGCAGTGTGTGTCGAAGCCTAAGGCTTTATTTCGAAGCTTGATGTAATTTCTCACTCCAACATGGTTTTATGGTCTATACAGGTTAGTTCTCTACAAGAAAGGAAAACAAACAAAAAGTGTAGCTTCAAAGGCAATGATTAATGATCTTTGAAACAAAGGGTTTAGGGTCAAGAAGACTTACCTTGAAGCTGGAATGTGTGTTTTAGACTTGAGTTGCTGCCTTCGAATGCTCTTGGGTTCGAAAGAAAAAAAGAGGTGTTGTCTTTGTTGGTTTTGGGTTCGAAAGAAAAGAAACAAAGGTGTTGTGTTTTTTTTTTCTGGGTTTAAGAATGTTCTAAGGCTTCAGCCTTGGATTCTCTCCTCTCTCTTTTTTTCTTCTTCTCCTTTTTCCTTGTCCAAAAAAGCCTCCCTTTGTGTGTTGTGAAATAAACTATTTATATAAAAGTCTTGTGGGGGTTTTGGCAGGAAAACAAATGAAATTTGAACAGTTTGGGTATGTTCTTTTCATAGCTTTCGAGGTGCAACTCTTATGTTCTATTTTGGTGCAAATTAGGAGCAGTATAGCAGGACTGTTTTGCAGCAGTTTTGGAGTGTTGTGGAAGCTTGGTGCATGGTTGTTTCATAGTAGTACAACAAACTGATTTTGACATGGTTTTAGGCTGTTATATGGACAGTACAACAAGCTTGGGCTTGGAAGCATATTGAACTTTGTTCAGCAATCATCTTGAATACTTCACCCTTTCATTTTGATCACATAGATCCATAACCTTTGACCAAAATGATCAACAGACGAAACAATATTTGTTTCCAACAAATGTGTGTCCATCGAATGGACCACATAACCTTCGACCAGACCCAAACAACAGACGAAACAATATTTGTTTCTTAAAAATGTGTGTCCTTCGAATGGACAATACAACCTTCTACCAGACTCAATAACAGAAGAAGCAATATTTGTTTCCACCAAATGTGTGTCCTTCAAATGGACCACACAACCTTCGACCAGACTCAACAACAGACGAAACAATATTTGTTTCCACCAAATATGTGTCCTTCGAATGGACCACAAAACCTTTGACCAGACTCAACAGTAGATGAAACAATATTTGTTTCCACCAAATGTGTGTTCTTCAAATTGTCTCAAATATTGAGCATGCAATATGATCTCATTGGCATAGTCAAAATGAAAGAATTTTTTGATTTCTTTCCTACCAGTAACCTTCAGTTTATTAAGTGGTCTAAATTTCAAATGTCCAAACCTCAAATTTTAATTCATAGTGTATAAACTATGTCTGTCGAAGGGTTTAGAGGTGGAATTGAAGCAGGTTGTTTTAAAGGGAGCCATTTCCTTGTGGATCGAAGCAAGCATGAAAGAAGCCATTGCCTTGTGGATCTAAGCAAGCATGAAGGAAGCCACTACTTTATGGATCGAAGCAGACATGAAGGAAGCCATTGCCTTGTGGATCGAAGCAAGCATGACGGAAGCCATTGTGTTGTGGATTGAAGCAAGCATGAAGGAAGCCCCTTCTTTATGGATCAAAGCAAGCATGAAGGAAACCATTTCCTTGTGGATCGAAGGAAGCATGAAGGAAGCCACTGCGCAGTCGAAGCTTGCATGAAGGAAGCCACTACTCTGTCGAAGTTTGTAGATTGAAACTTCTTCTTTGATTTTTCCAAATTTGCCAACCACTCCTTTCGATTAGTCATGTAGCCTGAACCAGATTTTGAATTCAACATAGTTACCTTTTCTGCACACCTTTTTTGTCTGCTTTGTACTTGTGCAAACTTGAGCTTTTGAAAATCTTTGTGAGAAATGTTTTGAGAAAAGAGAGGGCAAATTTTGGGGTACAACAGATGGTATGAAATGATAGATGAATCTTAGGGGAAAAAATTGGGGTACAACATAACCTGCTCTCAGAATCTTCTTAGCCATCATATTTCCATTGGAATGATTACCAAAGACAGCTTCGTGCATATCTTACACAATTTTCTCCGCCTTCTTCTTGTCTACACAATGAAGCACAGTTGAGTCATGGTTGCACTTGTACAAAATTTCGTTGCTCAAGAAGAACTTCGCGGAGAACCTCTGTAGGAATTTCTTTTCATTCATAGATGCTCCTTTAGGATACTCTTGAACTTCGAGATATCTTTTTACTTCATGAAACCAAGGCTTCTCTTCTACTCCATCAGTATCAACTTCATAGTATTGTTCTAGTTCATCCAGTATTTCGAAAGTAATTTGAGGAGCTTCATTATCCCATCAGACTTTGAACATAAATAACATGGTAGCTAATGCATCTTCCAACTGGTTCTCTTCTCGTGGGATATGCTCAAAAGTAATTTCCTCGAAGTAGGAAATTAGTGTCAATACATGCTCCCGATAAGGAATGAGATTTGGATGCTTCGTATCCCATTCTCCCTTAATCTTATTGATCACTAAGGCTGAGTCCCCATATACGTTCAAGAACTTGATTCTTAGGTCGATAGAAGCTTTGATACCCATGATGCACACTTCCTATTATGCCGTGTTATTGGTACAGTCAAAGCATAGTCTAGAGGTAAACGGCGTATGGAAACCTTTGGGAGAGATAATCACTATACCTATTCTGTTGCCAAGTGTGTTAGAAGCTCCATCATAAACCAAAGTCCATCGGGATCCTGGCTCAGGTCCTTCATGGAGTCCAGGTTCATCAAAATCTATAACTAGCATGATATTCTCATCCGGGAACTCGAAATTCATAGGCTGATAGTCGTATACGGCTTGATGAGCCAAATGATCTGCGAGTACACTCCCTTTGATTGCTTTCTGAGTGGTGTACTGAATGTTGTATTCGGTCAATACCATTTTCCATCGGGCTATTCTTCCGGAGAGTTCGGGCTTCTCGAATATGTATTTGATGGGATCCATTTTAGAGATCAACATAGTAGTATGGGTCAAGATATATTATCTTAGTTGGCGAGCAGCCCATGCCAAAGCACAACAAGTTTTCTCGAGCATTGATTATCATGTTTCACAGTCGGTAAACCTTTTGATAAGGTAGTATGTTGCATGCTCTTTCTGACCAGACTCATCATGCTAGCCCAATCCACACCCCATTGATTTCTCTAACACTGTTAATTACATGATCATAGGTCTTCCTTCAACTAGTGGCATCAAAATCCTAGTTTCTTTTAGGTACTCCTTGATTTTGTCAAAGTCTATTTGGAAATTGTCGTTCCACTTCACTACCTGATCTTTCTTCAACAACTTGAAGATTGGATCACAAGTAGCCGTCAAATGAGAAATAAAATTGGCAATATAATTCAGTCGTCCCAAGAAACCTCTGAATTCCTTCTCAGTACAATGAGAAGGCGTGTCTTGGATGGCTTTTACCTTGGCGAGATCAACTTCAATACCCTTACCGCTGACGAAAAAACCCAAAAGTTTATCGGATCTCACCCCAAAGATGCACTTGTTCAGATTCAACCTCAGCTTACACTTCTTTAGTCTCCCAAACAGCTTGTGCAGATGATCGAGATGTTCTTCTTCTATCTGAGATCTGGCCATCATTTCGTCGACATAAACTTTTATCTCGTGATGGATCATGTCATGGAACAAAGATACCATAGCACGCTAATAGGTTGCATTGGCTTTCTTCAAACCAAAAGGCATAACCTTGTAAAAAAAAGTTCCCCACTGTGTAACGAAGGTAGTTTTCTCCATGTCTTCAGGTGTCATCTTGATCTTATTATAACCCGAGAAACCATCCACGAAGGAGAATACTTTATGTTGAGCGGTGTTGTCGACCAGAACATCAATATGTGGAAGTGGAAAGTCATCTTTGGGGCTCGCCCTGTTCAGATCCCTGTAGTCTACACACATACACACTTTGACATCTTTCTTTGGCACTGGAACCACATTTTCAACCCATTGAAGATATGATCTAACAACTAAGAAACCTATGTTGAATTTCTTCATAACCTCATCCTTGATCTTTTCGGACATCTCGGGACACAAACGACGAACCTTTTGCTTTATAGGAGAATTTCCTTCTTTCATCGGTAGACGGTCAACCAAAATATTAGTATCGAGCCCTGGTGTAGCACCCCAAAATTTACCCTCTAGATTTAGGCTTATGTTTCATCATAAACATCATATTTCATTGCATCCACACATTGTGATGAGATCAAAGTACTTTGGTTATCAAGTCTTCCTCAAGATTTGGAAGTTGATTGTATTGAAAAGTTGCTCAAGGAAAGCCTAATTATCTTAACTTCTGGATCTCTCAAGTCTCAAGGATCTCTCATGTATCAAGATATCTCATTTGTCTCATTGGTTTATAAAGAGTTGAAATATTGCAAAGATTTAAAGAGGAATCCATCAGTCTCTTCCATCTGATGAATTTAGGGCTTTTGACCCATTATGTGATTTGAAGCTTGTCTAATCCAATTTCTTGAAACATTATCTTCTTATTATAATTTGAGGAAACTTTGTTCAAAGAATTGTTGAAGAAAGTCTAGTGGAATTAGGGTTTTGAAGCTTGATCATCCTCCTCCTATACAAATGACCAAATTAGGGTTTTGGATTTAATCAGGATTTCTCTGACTTTTTCACCCAAATTTGTTTCCATGTTTCATTACATGTTAATGGAAAGCTATGATTGAAAGATTTATCATCAATTTGTATGGGAATAGGTTCAATTGATCAAAAGGGGAAAATGGTCATTTTGATCAAAAGTCAACAAAATCAGGAGTTGACCAAGTGGACTTTTGGTCAACCCTCAATTCAAACATTTTCATTTCATATTTCATGGCTAATTTCATCATTCAATCAAAGGAATTGAAGAAATTGGAGTTTACTTGTTCATGAAGTTGCTTGAATTTTCTAAGTGTCCGTAGTACACAACTTTGGCCAATCACAACTTGAGTTTGGTTAGTTTGATTGACAAAAATGATACATATTTAGAAATCTCTTTAAAAATCCTAAAAGTTTGTTATTGTGTTTGGAAGGCTCAATTATGAATCATTTATGAGAAAATCAAGTGGGAAGTCTTGAGCACAAGCCTTGCAAGATGACCAACAACTTAACTTGTTTAGCTAGGCATTTCAATAAACACATGGCATGCCATTTTGAAGGCTCAATATAGGTTAATTCAAAGACCAATTTGAAAAAATTCTTAAAGGGATATTGTAAAAAATTATGAGAGCTTATCATTAAACTTTGGATCACTCAATTTTTCCAAGGAATGATTGAGTTATGGTGTCCCCAAGTTGGTACCTTGAGCTGATCAAACATGCCCCCATGCACGCCCATGCACCCGCGCAGACCTTGCCTAGCCAGTCTTGTTTTTTCTCAACTTCTCTTCATCATATCTCCATCATCCAAGCCCCAGATTGAGAAATGTAAAACACCATTGTCATCTACATGTGGCAAGCTTTCTAAAGGCCTCTTGAGCATCAAATTCTCACGAATAAACTAAGAGAATTTGGACTGGAAAGATAGCCGACAAATGGGATATGCATGCAATCATCAGATTCAGATTTTGGTGCACATTTAAAAGTTCTTATTGTACAACTCTTTTGCACCCTTTCCCTCCACACGTTTCTTCTCATTCTCTTTGCCAAAATAAGCCAAGTATTGGTCTACCAATATTCTGTCAAATATTGAAAAATTGGACGTTTTCTTCGGATCCCAAGTTACACCATGTGCGTGTGGTTGCCACCTCACACCTTCACAATCTTTTCATTATGCTCTGAGCATCAAAATGCAAGGAGGTACTGAATGATATCACATAAAATGCATGACAGCATCTCACTCTCTCATTTTTGTTGTTTTGCTTCCAACGGTTTTGTGAGCCCTTCAAAGACCCTTATACCCTCATTATGCACTCTATAAAAAGTTACACCTTCACTCTCTCTAGGGAACACCTCATTTGATCAAAAAAAGCTGGATTTGAGTTCTCTCTCTCAAGAAAAGTGAATTTCACATTCATCATTTTCTATCATTACATAGCCAATTTCTTTCTCATTTCTACTTCCTTGGAGCTACAAAGTAAAGATATAAGGGTTTCTCAATGTTTTAGAGGCACTTGTTGAGTTTATTTCTCAACACGAAAGGTAAATTAAGATCTAAAATTCTCATAATCTAGCTCGTTTCCAATGATTCTAAGCTTGTATTCATGTTCATAGCTGGCCAAGTACTAGACCTGATGTATATTTTGGCTTGATTTCAAACAGTGAAGCTTATTTTGAACTTCTTATATTTTTTGCATTTTTTTGTTTTCGTGCCATTCTGGCTTTGATTTCTTGCTCCATGGTTGATGATTTTGAATTCTATGAGTATCACGTTGTAACTTATTGTTTGGTCTTTAAAATGCGCTTTGAATCGTGTCATTTAGTTGAGATTTGAATGAGAATGAAGATTTGGAAGTTTGTTTGTGTTAAACTGTAAAACACACGTTATAAGGTTTGTCTTGAGGAAGAAGACGATTATGTGGTTGAGTCTGATTGGCGGATTTAATTCTTAATGCAAATTTAATATTGTTTCATTTAATTGATTTCACTGATTTTATTTATGGATCAAAACATTTTTAAAATTTATGAAAAAAAATACCATAGGTATATTTTAATCTCTTGTATTTGATTTTAAATTTATTAGAATTTTTATAAATAGTTTGCTTACCGAGAAAAAATCGTTAATCAATTAGGTTTAATTAATTGTTTTATTGTGTATTATTTTTGTTAATATTTGTTTCTGACTATTCCTTCACACAAAAATTATACCAAAAATATTTTAGGCACTTTAATTAGTCTATTTTGAGTTTCTGAATTTTATTCAAGAATTTCACTTTTTCGGTTAATCAAATAATTCGTGACATTTAATTGCTTTTAAGGCTTTTTTACAATTAATTTAATCATTTCCTTAATACAAAAATTTACAAAAAAAAATATCTTAGGCTATTCTAAAAGTATATTTGTGATTTCTGAATTTGATTTCATATGTTTAACATATTTGGTCAAATATATAATTCCTAGGATTTAATTAGGTATAATTAATCATAATTCTCATATTTTAGTTTTATTTACTAATTTCCTTTAATTCTAAAAATACCAAAAAATCATTTCTGATATTTTGAGGCTCTTTGATTGATCTTTAAATTTTGTTGCAATTTTATCTTGTGTTTTCCATTTATTTTGATAATTTGATCTTTAATTGTGTGATTTGCAAATTTTGTTTGCTTAAGTCATAAGTTAGGGTTTAATTGCATATCTTCCCTTAAACTTTAAGACCAATTCTTTTTATATTAGGCTTTTTTAAGTGTCTTAGGACCTTAGAAGTTAATTTTGTATATTTTTAGGTTTTGGTTTGGTATTTTTCCCAATTTATTTAGACTAAGGTCCCTAATTAGAGACTTTTCTAGGCTAGTCTTGCCTATGTGATTATGTTTCCATGGTGTCTTGGATAATATTAATATTTTTGATTGTGCATATGACTTGTATGTCTCTGTTTGATCTAAAAGAATTTTTACTCGATTTTTTATAAGTCATTTTCCTATTTTTGTGTGAATTAAATTGCTTATAAGTGTTGTTGTGGTTATTTGATCATGAGGAAAAGGGAATGCACTTGTGAAACCCATAAGGGATCATATAATCTTATATTTTTAATCCTCTACACAAGATTAGGGACTTGAGTTCATCAAAGAACCATTCAAGATCTCATAACTTGCTTGTTTTTG
>OX451737.1:340506688-340508835 GCA_948472305.1 Vicia faba | reverse complement strand
CAAGACTTCGGGTGTATGATTAACATTAATCCAATTAAGCACATCAATCCAAAATTGTCTCAAACCAATACACTCAAACAAAATATGGTTGATATCTTCAATACTAGAATAAAAGCAGCACATCGAATCTGTAATAAAACTGAACCTAACAAGCCTCTCCTTTGTAGCTAACTTGTGATGACAAGCCAACCATAATGTGATAACAGCTCTAGGCCTAGCAGAGTTTTTGCAGATAAGGGACTTCCAACTGACCACCGGCTCATTGCTTCTCAATTGGGAATACACAGATTTCATAGAAAATTTACCAGCATACAACATGGCCTCCCAAAGGGTCTGAATAACTTGAATATATTCTCTTGTCACCATAACCCATTTCATTATCCAAGTGCCATTATCTTTAATCTTACATTTCATGATATCATCATTCTTCATATAATAGGAGTGTATCCACCTAACCCACAAATTATCTTTTTTAGCACAGAGATTCCATAGCAATTTAAGCAAAGCTACTTCTTTCCAAATAAACAAGTCAATTAAACCAAGACCACACTTTTTCTTGGGGCTACAGACTTGTTTCCAGGCCACAGGACTCTTCCTACTCATCCTATCTGTACCAGCCCAGAAGAACGATCTGCATATAGTATTAATCTTTTGCAGCACCACTTTAGGCATAGGGAAACAAGTGAACCAAAAATTATTCATAGCAAAAATTACAGATTTGAGGAGTTGAAGTCTACCAGCTGCACTTAATAATTGGGAAGACCAATGCCTAATCCTACTGACAATCTTATCAATAAGGGGCAGGTAATATTTTGCAGCCAACTTCTTAGAAGAGAGAGGCACCCCCAAATATCTGACTGGGAGGCTCCCTTCAAGGAATTTAGTCAACTGTAACACTTGCTGTTTAGTATCCAAATCCGCAGCTCCAAAGTATATTTTGCTTTTAAGAGGATTAACTTTCATACCTGTAGAACGAGAAAACCGGTTGAAAGCTTGCATCATCAAAGATAAGGATCCAATATCACCTATAGAAAAAAGAAGCAAATCATCAGCAAAGGCAAGATTTGTAATCTGGAGTTTTTCACACTTAGGGTGATGATTAAAATTGGGGTTCATTTGCATCTGGTGGAGGCATCTATGCATGTATTCCATGGTGATGACAAAAAGGTAAGGGGAAATGGGATCCCCTTGCCTTATGCCCCTTTGAGCCTGCAACAAAGTAGACAGAGATCCATTGACATTGAAACGATACGATACAGTGGTAACAGTAAGCATGATCCACTTTTTGAATTTATTGGGAATACCAATCTCCTGAAGAATTCTATCCAGGGCCCTCCAGTCAACCATATCGTATGCCTTTTGCATATCAATTTGTATCATACATCGCGGAGTAGCATATTTTCTCGAATAGCCTTTAATGAGCTCATAAGCAAGGAGAATCTGATTATGAATTTGCTGCCCAGGGATGAATGCTGCTTGATTTGGACTAATGATACTTCCAATAACTTCCCCCAATCTATTTGTCAAAATTTTAGAAATGATTTTATAAACGCTAGTGCGGACAGATATAGGCCTGAATTCAGTAATTCTCCTAGCAGATTTTGTCTTAGGCAGAAGAGTAATACTGGAACAATTGAAAGCTTTGTATAAGTAATTCTTGTTAAAGAACTCGTGAACTGCAGCAAGGAGATCATACTTGATAATGTCCCAAGTAGCTTTAAAGAAAACAGAATTAAATCCATCTATACCAGGGGCTGACACATCACTGATATCTTTGAGAGCTTCATAGATTTCTGTATCATTGATGGCAGATTTAAGGAATTCTCTTTGAGCACTATTAAGCTGGGCACCCCTTCTCATTGCAGCCAAATCAATCCCAATAATTTCTTCCTCCTTGCTACCCATCAGGTCACCATAAAAAGAAAGAATTTCTTGCTAAATCTCAGCATGGGAAGACAAGACAACACCATCCTCTCTAATTAAACAAGACAAATTCGTAGACTCCTGCTTGGATTTCACAACAGAATGAAAGAAAGAGGAGTTTTCATCACCAAATTTAAGCCAATTGACTTTAGCTCTTTGCTTCAAGATGGCAATCTCTGTTTCATTCCAAGATAATAGTTCTGCAGATAAATTCTTAACCTCAT